>LYUA01002489.1:216802-236713 GCA_002093875.1 Calopteryx splendens
TGGTCGTTGAGGCATGATGAAAAGCGTAGATTGGAGGTTTTTGAGATGAGGGAGTGGAGATGGATTGAAAAAGTGATATGGACGGAAAGGAGAACGAATGAAGAAATTTTAGGAATGGTAGGAGAGAAGAAAAGTCTACTGGGATAAAGAAAAGGAAGGCAGGAAAAGCGGGTGCTGGGCGTGCTGGGTGGCGATGGTTTGTTGAAGAATATGTTAGAGGGTAGAATGTTAGAAGAGAAGAGAAATGGCGACGAGTACATTAGGCAAGGATGTAAAGAAACGACTAGCGAAGACACTGATATGGAGTACATATTTGTATGACTCGTTAACTTGATCGTTGAAGCAAGATGATTAGCGTGAGTTAGAGGCTTCTGAAATGGGGGTATGGAGAAGGATGGAAAAAGTGAAATGGACGGGATGAAAAAAACGAACGAAGAGGTTTGGAGCATGGTAGGGGAAGAGAAAAGGTTACTAGGAGAAATCCAAAGAAGGCAGGAAAATTGGGTACATGGCGTACTGAGTGGCGATGGATTGTCGAATACAGATGCGAGAATGGGAAGATAGAGGGATTGATAGGCGAGGTATGGGGAAGAAAAGATTAAGCATGTCGGAAGTAATGAAGTGTGGCAGAAAGTAATCAGACACGAAGATGCGGTTATTGTATGGTGGAGGTAGTATGCCCATCACAAACCTACCCTAACATTAGCCGATATTAATACGTGCGTCAATTATAGTTTGAGCGCAATATTGTTACATGAGGAGCTCTGAAGGAAAGTGGAGCAGTTGAAATCGCCTTTTCTTCTTCTTTCCACACGGTCATTTCCCGGTCGTAATATCATTATTAATTCTTTGCTAATCCAAGTTTTTCCGATATCAGCGATGATTTTCCAGATTTTTTCAAGGGTTTTACATTTGTAGCTTCTTCGCCCCTATCATTAATTTAAGGACTGCCCACACTCCGTACGCAATTATTAATAATGAGAGGAGTTTTCACAGGTCAACAGTTTATTTTGAATAGAGCCCGCTTTTTAACGCCAAAGAACCAAATTCAAGCACCTAATTCGTATTTTTATACATATGTTCCTGAAGATGACACATGGCCGTAGACGTTCTGGACTATTTCAAAATAAGGATGCGTTGGTAAAGATATGTGCTCATTGTACATTTCATAATTCTATTCTACCATGCCTTGCCTTCTATAACTATTTCCACCGAAAAAATCGAAGTCATATTTTTTGTGCAAGTCAATTTTTTGTTTGATAAACTCATTTTATCCTAGTAACAACACAAAAAGAAGCTAACTCATGCATGATAAAACAATAGGATGGTAATTTATGAATAGGATCATTACATGGACAAATTATCATGCGCAAAGGTGCACACAACACATTCCCTCGAATTGGTCAGCTGACTGTAGAAAGCAGTTCAATCAGCTTGAAATCAGGAAACGAGCAGCATCAAAATGGGTTCGAGAAACCTGCTATAATCTGCAATCCCGATCATACCAGCAACCCAATAGACAAAATGTTGAGAGCGTATTCAGTGTTAGAGAAACGGTTAACGTGTTTCAAGGTGACGCGGAAAACGCCCCTTATTCTATATATAGGAAACACATTTCCCTCCTCTCTAAAATTCTAATCGAAAAAAATGTAAATAAACTTCATTTAATAGGGATTATAAAAAATATTCATATGTGATTCTAATCAATTATGACTAAAGTGCAGGACACTAATTAGTGGTTTCCTTTGGCACCATTTGAAATTGTTTTCTCTATTATTTGTTCTCCTCGAAAAACAGTGGTAGTATTTGTCGTTGTACCTTCGAGTTTTTAGTCCTCCAAGGGCTGACGCAGTTTCTCATGTCAATTTCCGTCTACCCCAAGATAAAGCAATTTTCGTCAAATACCAGTTGGATATCAGCTACTCAATACTACATCACTATTTTACCACTCTGGCAGTCCTATCACTGCCACTCTGCCACTCTGGCAGTCCATACATGCTAGTATGCGGCAGTTGGGATGGCTGGCATAGTTCAGAACGGAGGGGATAATATGCCTAAAGTATAATGAGAAAGCTTCCTTCGCAAGATGAGTAGCACCTAGAGGTTAATAGGTGTATTTAATTATGCGATTGTTTCAACGTAACTCATGCTCAAATGGGAGTAAGTTTGGCACTGAAATTTTAGTTTGGAAACCAAGCCAGGGTTTAAGGAACTTGCTAGTCTGACATGGGAATCCTTTATTTTGGCCTATCCTGTTTCCATAAAAAATAAAAGACTAAAAGTAGTGGAGTGATCCTATATCTCTTTACCACCACTTTGTAAATCTATTGCATTGATTTTTTAAGCTCGTCAAGTGAGTAGTGTATCCTGTACTTGCTAACCCATAAGTCGCGAGATTAAGTTCAACTCTTCAATCATTAGTGGTGTGAAAACTCGGATTTATAGACCCCTTAGAAACCTGATAAAAAGACCACTGGCTTCAAGGAATCTGATGGGCACAAGGGTCACCAGAGATGTTCAGAAAAGAAAAAAGTCTAAATTACTAACTGCATCATAAATTAACAAAAATTTACCTGCAAACGAATACGGAATTAAAAATTACAAGAAATAAAATAAGAACTTCATCTAAGACGGTTCTCTTCAGATATTTTAGCGTCAAACTAACGATATAACGATCTTTCATATTATTTTGACAATTTCCAATTCAATCGCGACAAAAAGTTTTCCACTCTGGACAAGTCTTTCAACGAAGTAACAAGATATAGAAACGTTTAATATATAATTACGTAGCTATCGTCAAAAAGTCAATTTCAAAAAGTCGAATGCTTATCTGAATGAATGGAAGAGGTGACGGTAGTTATAAATCTCAAATAAGGGTACTAAGTCACATAAAGTAGCCATCTGTGTACGAAAATAAAGCCATTTCTTACACGGAAAAATAGGTGTACATTGGTGTGAAACGACTGCTGAATTTGTGATTTATATTAGATCTTTATATAAAACAGAACTTTTCTTGGCATTACCCCAATTATTTTTAGTTTTCATTCTAATTTCACATGGCGTCATTCATATTTGGCCGAACGTACTTCCGTAGTAGTTTCGCTACTTTTGCATGCTATCTACTCAATCAATGGTTGAGGCATAAATCTGTAGACATCCAAAGGATTTTTGAGAATATGCTAATGCCGAAACCGGTTTCCTCCTCCCTATCGCTCCATTACTCAAAAAGGGAGAGATTGAGAAGCCAGTGCCAATTTTTATTTGCCAAAATGTAAAGATATTGCCTCTATTTTGCAAGACATTTATTCAGAGACGTCTTATACCTACTTTGAATTCCATCCTCGTTTATATCCTGCAGTTCAAAAGGAATTCTCAGTATATGACCTTAAAGATGTGCAGCAAAAAAGCAGCAGTTTACATACAACCTTGGATGTACGTATACTATTTCATAAATCTTACAGTACAGGCTCTCAACTACAGCGATTCTCTTGTGCTTCGTTCAACGAAGACGTTCCGATTTGAAAGATAATAAAACAATTAAAAATAAACTCAACTCGCGCATGGCTATCCGACAGTATCCGTGATTTTTGTACGCGAAAAGTAAGAATAAACTGATTGCACGTTCGGATGAATGGCTGAATGAGCATTGCTATTATGTGGAGTAATAGCCATTGAACAAATAATTCCATCGATAAAATGTAGATGCATTAATATTTACACATTCCTGAACGAAAAAATATCTCAAAAACGCTTCCGTCTCCCTCTGCTCTCGAATGGCACTCATGACCCCAGGGGAAGCACGCCTTAGGCAAAAATTTACTGAAACGACAGTTCTATATAGAGGTTCCCGCTAGAATGCTTGCCTCGGGCTTTTTCTTCCTCGGGGCTTCTTAAGTAGGAGAGATCATCTCTGAAGTGGTAACAAGAAACCAAACGTGTCTTACCTTGTCAACATAAACCGCAGCCTCAACTATTTTAGTAGTTTTACAGAACTACGATATCTTGTTTTTTTGAGCTTCATACAATCACTTCATTCGTCAAAGTATTTTTACAGGTGAAGTAGTTGCGCACCACGTCAAAGTTACGGTGAGATATCTTTGCATGAACAATTCCAAGTAATCAAGTTTTTTGCGGAAAAAGTCGTAAAGGATTATCATTGGAACAGAATCCTTGGATAATTAAAAGAGTCAATCCGATTCTAGAGAAAATATACAACCCTCATTGAAATAAAATTTGGCATAAACCTAAAAAGTTACGCTTCCAAACAGCAGTAAGGTTATAATTCTGTAAAATTTCGATTATTCCATTATCTTATCCACTAAATCACAGCATAATTGGATTATCCACTATATCTCAGCATCGCCAATATCATCTCTTATAAGATTTCATTGCCCTTCCCAGTCCTACCCTAAGCGTGGTGCTGTATGAACGCCGGCTACTTGGATGCCAAGGCATGCCGACGCCAGAGGAGAAAAACAAAAGAACGAATAACTGAGCGAAAAACCTATTGAAAGGTTGAGCCAGCACGGGAAGAGATTACCGTAAACTCAATTATTTCATCTGAAGGTCTCGAACATTAAGTGAAAAAAATAATCCTGATACCAAATAAGAGGGAGTCTTTTTCATTAAAATCATTATAGTTAACGAAGTGAATAATTTTGCATGGAACTTGAATTACTTCATAATTACCTCAATCAAAAACAACTACTCCCGTACTTTCATTTTTACCACTATACCAGTGGGCACAAGGGCAACCAGCGGTTCCCGATAGCCAAACAAAAATACACAAACTATACGTTGCGCTAAAATTGTGAATGGTTGTTCGAACACGCAAAATAATTTCACCCCTTTTGCCAAACAGTTAACACCCTCAAAGTCAGAAAATTGACTTTCCTCCGTCAGAGCGTTTAGTTTAGAGCACAGAGAAACTCAATGCAGCACGTTACGTTTCTCGTTAAATTCATTATCTCTCCTCATAACTTAAGTAACAATGATTAAATCACACCATTAACTCGAACGCTACGCAATCACATTTCCCCCGCTTCCTCCATTGCTACCTGTACAAATCTATGCAACCCAAAATATCAAGGGTTTTCCGGCATTACTGTCATCAAGTACGCACTATGCAATGGCAAAAATTGCCTAGTGTGTACATCGTTTTCTGCAGACAGGCAGTAATGAGTGGAGAACGGAGTTTTTTTTACTGTTACTAGTAGTTCGCACTTCTACTCCTACTTATACGATTCAGACGGCTTATATTTCAGTTCCCGACGATAGGGAAGGAATTCATAGACGCTAATTATTATAATCTCATGGCAAACTGCGATTGTATCTCTCATTATTACAGTTGGCTATTCAAAATCGTTCAAAAATGTCGAAAAAATGAATGTCCGTATCCGTAAATTGGAGATTCATTAATTGAAACCTTATACGTAATATCAGTCGTCAATTAAGCAATTTTGTTTTTTTTAAGTATTCAAATAGACAAAAACTCTCATAATTTCTCTGAATAATCTTCACTTTCAGAATTCAAGCCTGGAGTCAAATTTATTCGAATTTTGTAGCTGTTTTATTTTAAAAGATATTCACGTTTGTGAATAGTGTATACTGTGTAGATTGTTATGAATTTGGAGTTTGTTTGATTTTTATGCGTAATTCATTTGGTATTTTTATCGTTCTTTGAATTCTTCGTACTGATAAGAGAAATGGCTTTTCCTCCGAAAATAATGCATGAAGTAATGAATGAAGATAAAATCCAAAGTGCAGCTGAATAAACAAAAAGATAATTACATAAAAGAAACGATAAATCTATTATAACATTACCTTAAGGCGATGCCGTCTCTATGAAATTGCCGTGAGGGAATAAATTTTTCCAAGAATTACTTTTCAGTTTGAAAAACAGACCAAGGGTGGACTGCCAATTTCTCCCGTTCACCAGCTACTGATTTATTGAGATTTTACGCAACATAAGGTGCACTGTTTTGTTTTATAAACTTACATTAACTTGGAAATAATAAATTGTAATTATACGTTATTCCAAATACAAAAATGTACCCGCGTGCTAATTTCATATTTCAATGATATTTCCGAACATTAATTTTAATATCTCTCGGCCTCTTTCAGTGAAATGTTTGCTGAAATATTTCCTCTGGGCCTGCATTTTTATTTGTGAATTGTAAATCTCCTGTACACTACAGAATCACCTCTGACATCTTGTGTGGCTGATTCATTAAAAGAAAAAGTCATTTAAATCATGATTGATCAAAAACGCTTTGACCATTCTATGCAAATCAGCATGGAATATGCTTCAGAATGTGACGACATAGAGCGGCTCACATCAAAATTTTGACGAAAAAATAATCAAGAATTAAATAAAAAGAAATAAAATAATCTAATTTTTTTAAATTTGACCGTGCCACAGTAATCAGAGCTTTTATAAACACTAATAATTGAAATCAATAGCTGACTCAATCGTTAAATCAATGGTTGACTCTGTGAATAGTGGGATTTTTCACCAACCATACCACCATTCGGGAGTGGGTACCAGTTAAGATTGGTTTTGGACGACAATTATGCATTCATTTCGCTTGGACTTCCTCTTCCTTTCCCTCTATTATTTCCTTCTTCAGTTTTTTATGTTACCTGCGTCCTTGGCGTCTAAAAGTCTATCATTTTCCTTCCTCTTGCCTACTTACCTAACCTTCATTCTTAAATCACGCTCATCAAGATCCCACTACCTCTCCATGTCCAATCCACCCACTTTTTCTGCCGTCTCCAAATTTCGCTCAGCAACGTCCTCACTCCTCCCACCATAGGTAAAACTTCGCCGCTAATCTTCCACTTCAGTTCAACCTATTTTCTTCATTCTTCTTTATACCCACAACCCAAAATATTTTGATCTACACCTTTCCTCTCGCCTCAAGGCCCAGAGGATCATACAGCACCACGCTCCGTAGTTAAAGTCTTCTCTAATGTTTTTTTTAATGAGTCTTCTCTTGGCATACCTGTAATCACTCTTATTGTTGCAATTTCTTCTTCCATCAAAATAATTCCTCTCCTAATATTCCTCATGCTACGCGTTTTTCCTTCAAAATGGTCCTGAAATTCGTGAGCCGTTTCGGCTACCTTATAACCTACCTTCTTTCATTTAATTAAGTCTTCCTCTTTCCCCGGATTCTCATTATTTCAGTTTTCTTTTAGTTATTCTACACGTAAACCTTTTCCCATTGGTATTTTAATATATTTAACATTATTTGGCATCCCATGGCTGTCTTACTAATTATTTGCTCTATAATCTGCAATCCTAACTGACCTCGGAGCCCACTTTTCTTCCTTTCTAACGCCCATCCTAATCCTCCATTAAAATTCCTTCCTATATAAGTTGAAAAGCACCGCCCATAACGGATATCTTACTTCGCTCCCAACCGCTGTCTATTACGTTTCTCCCTACGCTACTCTTACCTATGCCGTATGCTTCACACAAAGGTTTCGAATAAGCCGCCCATCCTTTAAGTCCACGTCTGTACTTCGCAATTATTCCATTAGTTTTGGCCATCCTATTCTGTCTAACTCCATTTCGAAATCCCAGAAACACATACTAATTTTATGCAGTATATTATAAAGTTTATTTTATGCAGGTAGATGGACGCTTGCAGATTGTAATTTTATTAAATCAAACGAAATAGAAAAATACAGGAGATAAAAATTATCCTTCAAAACCCTTAGGAAAAATGAGGCATGAGTTTCGCCATTAAAGTCGTGAGAATTCTTTTATAATTGAACTAAGTCGTATGATGATGAATCGTCAATTAGTAATGTAAAAAATAAATAAGATTAACAAAATTATAACGTAATTTATCATCAGAAAAAAGTGGTGAAAATTTAAGTCCATGGTGTCACGTTAAATACACTATTCGGAAAGGCAACGGAAAACCACCCAGAATGTCTCCCGAGCATAAATGATGGAAACAAATATGAAAATGGGTTCTGTTGACTACGAAACGAAGCGCACAAGTTGGGGTATCGTTCACAGCTGCAGAAGAGGCAATGCCTCCACGTTCGTCATAATACGAAATGCTATCACTGCCGAATCGATAGTAACAGCACAAAGAAGACTCAGAAGAGGGAAGTAACAGAATAGGGACTTAGAATTCTAGAATGAGGATGAGGACAGGGAAGTTAGAAAACTTTCAACATAATATGGATAGATAAAATATTGATACGATACTATTGTGCGAAATTAGGTGGAAGGTTAGCGACGACTACTGAATCGATAGTTAAAGACTAACATACGGTGGAGGGAAAGAGACCACGCGAGAGGTAGCAGTGGTATTAAACAAATATTTAGGTTGAAGAGTGGTAAACATAGATCAGGTAAGTGAAGCAATATTATTAGTAGAAATAACAACAGAGCCAACGACCTTGGCTCTTTATCCAGGTTTATATGCAGACGTATAATCACGTGGAGAAATACGTGTATATCACCAAATAGAGGAAATGAATGCGGGTATTTCTGGAAGAAAACACCTAGGGTGAGGATGGGAGGAGGAATGGGCGGGAAGTGGGGGAGCACGGGCTTGGAACAGGGAACGACAGCGGGGAGAAAGCAATAGAGTTTTGGATGGAGGAATCGTTTAATTATAACTGCCACATATCTAACTCCAGCATACACGAACGTACACATGGCAAAGGCCGGATGATTCAGGAAGATATCAGTATATACTTTAATTTTTCGGATCAGTTTGCCCTTTTTAATTAAATTAAGGCTTTGCCCACATTTAAGAACAGCCTCATCAATTCGCATAGATTACCAGGGGTGGATTTGGATTCAGAGCATTATTTTGCGCTCATTAATTGTAACGTAATATTGAAAAAGATAAAAAAGAGGCATGGATAAATAAATGGAAGGTAGAAGCATTAACGGAACAAAAGTTAGGAGTACTTCAAGGTAGTTGAAAAAATTCTCTGAGTAGGGATGGAAACAGTAGAAGAAAAGTGGGAACTGTTCAAAGAACTTATGAAGGTAGCTACAAACGAAACAATAGCATCAGTAAATAGAAAAATGTTAAGGACACCATGGGTTACTGAAGAAATGATTTGGGAGATAGATCCAACTGTCTAACATCATTTACAGGTCAAACAAATTTCGTAGTTTCCACTGAAGATGACGTATTTTATCGAAACCTGGTCGTAAATAAATACCTCAATCAGTGGAAAAATGCTATTATTTTGGTATTTAAGTTCCGATTCCACCGAATTATGCCTAGAACAACTAATCCGTAAACAACGTTGTCACAATGTTTAGTTGGAAATTATTGTAAATATATAACTGATGGGAAAACTTTACCCGAATACCAATTGCTTCATTTTAGTACATATTTTCACCAACTTTTCATCTGTTTTCAGGCCATTTATTTCGCGATATTCCACACAACGACAATGCCTGTAGCTCATGGTAAAATTTTTGCAAATCGTTTTATAAAATCACTTATATTTATGCAATAATCCTTGACCACGATGACACTTTTCGTAAAATCGGGTTTTATAAATCGTTTAAAAAAATAAAGCTAGTTCTATTTCCATAAAATCGTTACACAAAACAACCAATGCGAGACGCCCATGAGGCAATGACGCCATCTAATAGTTGTAATGTGGAAACAACGAGTAAATAAATATTAATGCAGATGTCAATGAGCATTTGGAATAATGAAGGGGTTATTTGATGAATATTAGAAGCTTTGAATGCATTCTTGGTCAATTCTCCCATTTGCCAAAATAGGAATGAGGGTTTCTATGGTGCCATTTACTCTTTTATCACAAAGCTGATCATGCAGTAATTGTTACTCGTACTAGAACTGTATTTTGGGGTGCCACATTTACCAAATTTCAGATCAAACCTATAACGGGCTGAGAAATATCTAACGTAGAATAATAATTTCCCAATGGGAGGCAATGAAACCATTTCAAAAGTTCAACCGTTTTTGCAGGCACCTAATAGATGGCCGACCGTTGGTACTTCAAGTTATAAAAAAACTTTTACCAATAGCAACGCAACAGGTTTTACAAAAGATTTGTCATAAATTAATAATAAAACTGTTTTTGTGGAAAATGTTACCTTGAGCAACGAGCATGCTAAGTTAGATTACTACGGTCACTGATCCTATCTTAAAATTAAGGGAGTATGTTCATCCATGTTAATAAAATACTTTGTTCCATAAAATGTTTTTACCAACAATGAAACACGTATATTACTGATACATTATATATATTATACGTTATATTTAGTTAAGTCCAAGGAAATCATTCACATTCGTCTCGGAAATTCATTCCAAGATGCATACCTTATATCGATTGATTGCCAATCAATCAGTGGAATAGCTTCAGCTGTCCAAATCCGAAAACAACAGCAAGCATCTGGGTCCTGTTCCTCTATTTCAACATGATTATTATGAACCATGTTCAAAGGATGCTAATGCAAGCTCGGAAACTTCCGATGTAGAACCAAAACAATTGTATTCATACAAATTATAATCTCTCTCACGCTTCACATAACTTAATATCGACCCAATACTTCTTTTTTGGCCAACCAAGAGTTATTTTCAAGAGAACTTTGGAAGGGAAGAGTTATTTAGCAAACCTCAAAGCTAAATCTCTCCCACTTAACTTCCAGAGCAATTCAATGACCTTATCTCAAAGCTCGAGTCCGCCCGAGAGGGAAAGATCTGAGCTGGATAATGTAATCATGACACATTTCAGGAATTACGAACGTTTTACTCTCCAAAAATGATTGCCTCCAAGAATGATTAAATTAGAGCAACACTGAGATCATTAAGTGTATCACGTAATCTCAATAAACTGTAATGCCTTATAATTTGCACTGAGGCACGTCAAAATATGGTTTACGTGATCGCTGACTGACCCGAAGGTCGCGTGCTCGCTCCACCTCTCAGCTTTCATATCTTCCGTTGGTTAAAGGCCTATCAATGTTATGTTACCGGTGTGCAGTCATCTTGAACACCCATTAGAATACCTTATAAACGCAATAATTTACAGAAAAACCACTACCACTCATTTTTTTCTAAACATTTGTGAGCTAAATTTTCTGAAAATATTATTTTAAATAAACAGTTTTGGCATATTTCCCACGGTATCATAGCACAAGGCATACATAAAAATATGTATTTAACCTTATGGCCATGATTAAATTACTAATCCCCACTAAGCGTTTACGCTGGATATAGCAATAATTTAAAAAGTGGGGTCAATATGCGATGCTTCAAGAGCTAACGAAATTATAACAGAAGCAGCGTATGGGTGGGTAAGCAAAGCGCGCACAGATTGCTGAGTCGAATTTAAAAACAATCACACTAATCACGCCGAAGGTCGGTTTGGTAGTTGAGGGTCACTAGAGCTGGAATAACTTCTCAATAAATGCAATAATTTAACTGTCGGGAAAATATTAGAGAAGAGAGAGTGCATGCACAATAGATGGGTTCGAAAATGTAATTCGAAATATGTCATTTAGGAGCTTAGGAATCAATATCACCTAACAGCTTTCCTGAGGAATATTTGGTAGAAAAATAAGCAATTCTTCACCTTAATTTCAATGGGCTCCAATGAACAGATATCAGGTGAATGAAATGAAAGAGGAAGAGAGAAGTTACAGATCAGTAAGACTACATGGAATAAATACACTAAAAGACTTCGTTCTGCTTATAGACTGCTGAAAGAAGAAAATGCCAATTAAAGAATTGAATTAAATTGAAAGGGAGTTCGATAGATTTGTTCAAATAATTACTAAAAGTCATTAAGTCTTACATGAAGAATAAACTAGGAAAAACGTCCCACCAGTATCTAAGATGAATCGCCAAACTAAAGCCGATACAAATTACAAGAGATTCCATTTGAATTGTGACTACTCGGAATTATTAAATCCCCTCGTTATATCAGCGGATAGGATTATCCATTTAAATAAAATAACTCAAGAATTGATCAAAATAAATAGTCGTTTCTCCCAAGCACAATATGCAATCAAAACAAAAACGTAAAAATGTAGACCCTGTACTTAATATTTCTATTTACTGAATACGACCAGAGTAAGGTGGAATCGTGGTAGTATAGCTTAAATGGGAAGGACGACGCTAAAAATTATGGCTAATGAAAGGAGCGAACGCCATAGTTGGTGGTTGAAATCATTGTGGAAGTGACAACAAGGGAAGAATACTTCCGATCTCGGCACCAGCGGTGCTGTCAGTAGCGTGTGATCCAACCATAGAGCAGAAAATGGTGAATCCGTCGGTATTATTTGAACTTTTTTAGTCTGTGCATGGGGAATAATTCAGTTTTAATATAAGGTAGGTGGAGGCCATGATTTCTCACTGAGGTCCCGCCATTAAAGTTAAGAATCATTCAATAAATACCTCACTGGCATTCTTCCGTTTCAAAAATCTGGACGGCCATACCTAGGGAATTTTTTCAATTTTAAGGATGTTATCAAACCCACAATTACTGAGGATACGGGGTATAATTTCCTAATAAAATGAAATACAGAAATTTGATGTTACAACGCGGAAGTTAGGAAATAAAAAAAAGGCTATGCCATGAAAAAAGGAAAATGGTCGCAATGACAGTTCCGATGATGAACGCAATGAGATTATCCTTGATTATTGTTAATACACCTAAGGCCACTACCAAGAAAAGCGTTAACTGATTTCAACAGAAAAAATCAGTTGAATCTTAAGGGGAGAGTCTAAAATAAATTATTCGAAAAAATATATTAGAAAAGCGTTAACTGATTTCAACAGAAAAAAATCAGTTGAATCTTAAGGGGAGAGTCTTAAAAAAATTATTCTTACATCAGGAAGGTTCAGGGAATTAAGCCCACAGTAAAATCCCTCAAAAACGATAAAGGCTAAAAGGTAACTAGTAGTTTAAAAATGAAATAAAAACATTTCTCACAAAATCGCCATGAAAGCTTTACAAATCAGTTTGTATGACCAATTCCCACAAATAATATTTCTCGTAGCGAAATAGAACGACTGCTTAAAGCCATTAACCCTGATAAAATCTCCAGACCTTATCAAAAACTAGCTTGTCGGAATGGCATTTGGCATACTAGCTTGTCGAAATTAGAATTTGTATTGCATATGGAGCTCATAATTATGAGGTCTCTAACAGGTCACATAGTGCTCAATAACTGGAAAATAGCTAATATAACACATATATTTAAAATGCGAACATATGACATATTAATAAATAATTAACCATTTCGATGGCCAGTATTTTGGCTGAAAAATCAGCACGGTTTCCGCAAGGAGGGTCATACGATAACCAGCTTTTTTGTGCATGATACTTGAGCTAGGGTCAATATAATTCCCCAGCCAATGTGATTTTTCTAGGCTTAAAGAAAGCTTCCGACAATGTGCATCATAGCAAGTTGATCACGACGTTAGTAGCCTACGGAATAGAGAAAAAAATCATACACTGTTTCTTCTTTACATTTATGTTATTATTTCCCTGGTTATTAGTAAACTATCAGTAGTAAAAATTAATAGTAATAGTCTAGTTGCTGATGACGCTCTCATTTACAAATATTTTCGAGGTCCCGAGGATAGTATTGATAGCCTGATGATCTAAATGAAATACCGAACTGGTATGAAACATGGCAATTGGAACTAACCTTTGGAAAAAGAGTATTTCCTCTTCGACCACGTACTGCATATGCGAAGATTGGGTAAAAGAGCGACGTTACTTTTCTTTAGCTAGGCCTGACTAGGAATAGTCCCCTATTCTATGGGATCCTCAAAAGGTGCTTTTGATTGCCGAGTGGGATTGCGTTCAGCGAAGAGGAGCTGGATTTGCTAAACGTCGCTATCTTACTAGTGTTACTATATAATTTGCTTAACTATGCTGGAAATCCTTCTACAAGTGATGAAAAAAATACAGACTAAATCCCTTACGTAAATCAGAAACTGGTATATTTTCTGATAGTGTTACTGAGGAATAAACTGTAAAACGGACAGGCTTAAAATGTCCTTTTTCCCCGTGAGCGATTGGGGGTCAGAATAATTGCCAGAAGCAGCGCTCAGGATACAATATTTTGCGCTAAGTAGCCTAATTAGTATCCTTGATTTTAACTGATTTGATGTCAACTCCTAATAGCAGCTCACCTCGCGTGCGTAAAGTAGTATTCCATGTTGAGATATTTTAAGTGTGTAAATCAATTTGTAGTATGTACTTCCATTTCTAGAAGTTTATAAACCCTCCATTTGACGCTAGCATTCGAGAAACGTATAATCTTTTGACTGTGCATGTCTGTCGTCGAAACACCTCCTGCTATACACCCCAGTGGGGACTCTACGGGTACCATATAGGTATAGATAGCTTTTTCTCCAGTCTTATAAAGAGGCTTGTTCATTCAAGGATCGCTTTCACTTAACTCGGGGAAATACTTTTGTGAGGTTATTTTTCATTTTCACCGCGAATAGCTAGATATACTAAACTTTGAAAATGGAAACGGATCTTCAAATAACTAAAACCCAATAGAAAAGCTATCCACGAACTTCCTTGCACTTTGAAAAAAATCTGCTTCCGAGTCCTCGTAAGTTGGCTTTTAAAAACAAGTGTCACTTCCTTTCCTGGAGGCGAGGATAGGAGGCGAAGTAATTGTCTTAAAAAGTTAACTTACGCGCTGTACCCGGAAGCAGAATGTTTTCATCTACATCCAACCGTGGAAACCTACAGAATAAATTTTTTGTTCTTTACTTCTTTGGGAAAGACAATCTTTAATTTCTTAGCCTATATTTGACAAATTTAAAGGCCTTTACCACCAAAACACAGTTCCTAATTTGATCGTTTTTGGAAAATTCGAAATCCATACTGGTGCACTGATGCAATAATATATTTGGAAAATACGCTCACCAGAACAACAAAGCGATGAATCCGATCTGACCCGTTATTTAGTTTCTGCTGCATACACAGGACTATGTTTATATGTGCCAGCTTCCCTACTCAGTACACCCTAAATCTGTAGTAATTCCGTCATGTGACAACATTAGCATTCATTCAACACTAAAAATATCAGTACAACCCTCTAATAGGTGGAAATGTGAGGGAAATGAATTGATCTGGCAAAATCGGAAAGCAAATCTAATACGCTCACCGACGTGTGAGATTACTGATGCATAGTGACTAAACTTTTATCCACGAACATCCCATTTCTTTACGACCATTGGTTCTGGTATTTGTGCTCGAATTTCCAAACTTTATTTCACAAAGAGAAATATAGGTGTTTTATGTGCACGGCCATGATGTTCCAGGTGGAGGCGGCGTCAGAGGCGAAGGAGTGCCTGGGCGGCGTGGAGGTGGCTGCCGAGGGCAGCGTGGCCGAGGAGAGCGAGGCAGAGGGCGGAGGGGCGAGTGAGGAGGACGAGGGCCCCAAGGACGAGGAGGACGAAGAAGAGAAAGAGGGTGGAGGGCCCAGGCACACGCCCCGCCGGGCCGCGCACCCTCTTCCCAACAGGTAATCACGCCAACGCCCTTCTTCCTCCACCCCAATCGACCCCTCGCACAGGCCGTGAAGGAGTGAAGAGTTGCGGCTAACACGGTGGGCAGCTTATAACGAAATCATGAGAAAACTGCGAAAGCGAGCTGATGCGAGAGCTGGCCAATTAAGAATAATCATATTGTTTTCAACAATATATCTTGACTTTTTACTCCAAATTTGGTAGGTCCTCCTCAGAGTAGTCCCCACTGGATGCAGGGTCCCACCCTTTTTCCAGACTTTATAGAAATACTGGAATGAGGTTTTTGATAGGTCCTTCAAAATCTCCCCAGCAGAATTCAGCAGTGCTTCTGATGAATAAAAAATCTTTCCACGAATGGATTCCTTCACATTGGGAAACAGGAAAAAGTCATAGGGCGTTGATTCTGCACTTGAGGAGGATAAAGAATGGACCTCACATTGATTTTCGCGATATATTCAGCAACAACATTTGCGATGTGCGTCTGTGCATCATCGTGGTAGAGCATCCTGTTGTTTGAAATGTGGCCTTTTGCGAGGGATATGACGCTGATGAAGTTACTGTATATCCTTATAGTACGCTCCAGTTGTGTGTATTGGTAAGACGTGCTGAAACACTATTCCCTGAATGATGAAAAATGATATGACCATATATTTTCCAGCAGAAGCACTCATGGCATTTTTTGGTGCTGGTTACTCAGAAGATTTCCACACCAAACTCTCTATATGCTCTTAGAAACAATATTATGTAGCCAAGTTTCATCTGCAATGATAACCTTCGATATAAACTCTTCATCTTCCATTATCTCCAACTGGGAACTAACCTGCACGCGAATATCCTGTCGTTCGAGTATGAGCAGTTTGGGAACCCAATGCGTGCAAACACGTTTCATGCGCCATGTTTCTGTAGCAAGCGTGTGGGTGGTTCCAATGATATTTTCAATATTTCTGAATGTGCTCTAAACGTTATTCAACGATCTTCTCTCGCAATGGCCCAAGCGCTGTTAATGCTTACTTCCGTGGTGCTCCCGGTGCTCCTTCCTTTGAAATTGATTGTCTCCACTCTTTAAACATTTTAAACCATCTTCCAGCTGCACCATAGGGAAGAACAGGCTCTCTACAAGTCTACTGCAGCATTACGTATTCCTCGGCAGACGATTTGTTCAGACGTAATCAAAACTTCAATGCAGCGCACTGCCTCCATTCTCAATCGTTACAGTAGGTAAACTGAACATGTTTCAAGTTGCAACGGCTGCCGATGACGCAATAATGAAGTCAAATCAATGCAGCTTGTACAGTACACATTGATTTTTGCACAGTAAAGAATGCAAATTAAAAATATGATTAACTCCTTGTTTACAAAAACCCTCGCAATTCTAAGCCACCACCACAATGATCCTGGTTTGACAGACGAGGGTAGAGGTCACCACATGTTGAGCCCTACGATATGCAAAATTCACGCATCAGGAAGAGTAAGGGGGGGCAGTTTCTCATCCTGTTCGACCTGCAGTGAGACCTGGTGCATGAGGAATCACACAGCTTGAATGAGGCTAGGAGTGCCCATAGTCACTTGGATTAGAATCCGGGCCCCATGAGCAGCAGCCCAACGCTGCAGAAGCACTAGATTTTCACACCGTTGGGTGAGCATTTACGTTAAAAAATAACGTGAACCAACGATTTTCGTTTACAGTCATATTGAGTCCATGGGATATTCCTGCTTATCGAACGTGACTGATGATACAATTGAACAGCAAGACTTCCCTTTTATCTTCGCATTGTTAGAGGTTAAGACTCACTGGTTTTGGCGAAACAACGAGCGAAAAATTGACAACCCCTATGAGTGCAATAGACTACTAAAGACCGCGTGATAGCTAACTTCATGATAATTCATTGTCAGCTAAATCGCAAAGCAGTACTCAGTTAACGTAGATTTTACGTTGAGACATAAAAGCTATACTTTCAAACATAAGAACTCAAAATAATTCCAAGTCAGATTCATGTAGAACAACTCCCTTCAACAAATCAATCTTCAGGCGGATTTATGCAACATACGGTTTCCACTAACATCATTATAAGTTTCACTATTTTTTATTGCATCCCGGGAGTAGATATTATTACAATTCTTTTTCAAATTTCGATTTTTGTTTGTGGTTTCAAGTAATGATAATATTTACAACATACATTAATATCTGTGGCTAATTAGAATATTAAGTCATGGAGGCATTTAAACTGCGTAATTTTGAATGAAAGTTTACAAGATTTATATTCTACTCTTTAAAATGTATTAGCACCGAAAATGTATTTGCACCGAACCCACAAGCATTGACAAATGCCTTTAACATAGATACCCTACAACATCCAAAGTATAATTTGGTGATCCAAACTATTTATTAAGAAACCTCTTTCAATGTGACGCGTGGTGATCCTAACATTTTTTTAATGATGGAAACTGCCTGAGAAACGGTCAGCGAAGAACAAGGAAAAAACGGAAGAAAAAGAAGCTAAATGGAACGGGAGAAAAATATTCCACCGCATTGCCCAAATGGAGTAAATCTACAAACAAGTGAAATTTCAGTCACTGAATTCAGTTCAGTTCAGATTCACAATAAAACGGAGAACCCAGGATTTAATCCCCATGCTATTTAGTCCATGAATCATCTCCATCACCTGCCACGAAAGTTCGCGAAAAATGTTTACTTACCGGTTAGTTAATTGTAGTTTTCTAGTTTTGCAATAGACATAACATACATTTTGCATAATTTTCTTAGCGCATATAAAGGTATAAATATTAAATAGGTATTTAGATATTATTTACTTTCAAGGAGATGGTCTCCAGAATAATAATTACCTCTAGCAACAACGCCTATTATTGGAGGATAAGTCAGCTGAACGGAATATATTGCGTTTGATTTTCCAGTCAAAAATACCTTGTTTCTTTTCGAAAATGCTTAAAAAAAACTAAATGCCATATTTAGTCCTAAAAATACCAAGTACCTACATGTGTTTAAAATCATGGAGGACTATAGTTTTACGCACGAATTACTCCTTTTATTGACTGATTCGGGACTTTGATATGTAGTTTCAGAAATAAAACGCACCTATCCTCGATATAAGTTCTTGTCAAATATATTTTGGTTATTTTCGGTTGAACTGTGAACGCGTCAGGATGAAGAAAGAATAATAGTTATCTATCTCTCCACTGTTTTTGTCCTTCGCATTTTGTACCCAGTGTACCAACTTAGTTTTCCCCTGCACAAGCTTGGGTGTTGCTCTTAACATAGAAAACTACCTATTTCCATCCAAAATTATGCATATATATATATTCATTATCCCCGTTATTTAGGTGGGCCATCCGCATTATCTATCCCCATGACTTTCATGACAGCTAGTTCATAACGTTCCTAGTCTTAGATCTCTCGGATAATACTAGGGACCATTGTGAATCAAACAGAGTGACTGGTGCATTTCAGCATAGATACATTAGAATCAGTGTGCTGCAATGAATATTTCGTTATTACTTTCAATGGGTGACAAAGAGGACAGTCAATGACTACAAAAGTTATTGAAATTGATTATTAATGTGGTTAAAACTTTAGTGAGGTCAGAATTGGAGAGAATGTTTTGTTTTCTGCACTAAATTCACCCTAGAGTATCGCCATATTGCCATACTGGTTATAGCAGCTTAGCTCCCCTGAGTGCCGAGGGGCCAAGGGCAATCCAACCCAGCAAAGCACAATCAGAACCGGCTGCTGACCGATGTGGGTAACGGGCTGGAAGAAAGTGGTCCTTAGGCAGCAGATGAAGTGGATTCTGCTGAATAACAGACAAAAGTGACGCCAGGGGGAACGTTTATCAAAAGAAAACAACTCCTCGGAGAGTTGCAACACACAAACCATCAATAATCTCAATAAAAACACCAGCTATCTTTTCATTCGGACGACAGAGAATTTGGCCTATTTTATTGAAATCCATAGATTAAAATTAAACGATAGCACACTAGGAATTAGGTTTATTCAAGAATATACCGTAGTGCTTAGTGAGCCCGCTGTCGTATGTGTATGGATACGTGAACACCAAAATACCACTGTGTAGGTGAATGAGCACCTACGTACCTAACGATTTCGGGCGAAAAGAGTTAAGTTAAAGACGAATTTAAATGCAAATGTTTTTGCTGGGAATAAAAAAAACGAGCAAAATTACGGAATGACGAAACGAAATACGTGAAAAATAAGAGAAGGGATGTGAGTAGCTAAATAATCTCTGCGAGAATGAAATTAAAGATAAACGAAAAAAATGAATTGAGTAAAAGGATAGAGATTCCCCCACGCGTCCAAAGCACCCTCCAACCCTCATACTCTCCGTTTCCTCTCCCCACCCTTCAACCCTTGCCA
>LYUA01002489.1:248705-262749 GCA_002093875.1 Calopteryx splendens
GGCTTCCCCTCTCCGCTGCTACTGCCACTATCAATCTTCAAGGCGGAAACAGCCTCCTCCCGGGTCCCTCGCTTACTTCCGACCCTCAACGCCCCTTCCACCCGACCCTCCTCCCCAAATCCATCCCCCGCCCCCCACACGCACTCACGCACGCCGCTCACTCCCCCGAAGGGCACACGGAAAACACTTCGCCGATGCGCCATGCGTAACACTGCTTACGTTTGCGCGTGTGCAAACACTTTTCCTGCCCCCTTCCTCGCTTTGGAGGGTGCGTGCCAGGGGTTTGCGTGCCCTCACGCGGCGATGGGTGCATTGTGCGTGAGTGAAGAGCCCTCCAATTGATCTATTCACTTCAGTGAGTCCGGTGTTTCTCTACCGGTGGAATTCACCCCACGGGCATTGATTGAATACGTAACCCACTGAAATGACCAAATGACGATAGCATAAAAATAATTTTTTTTCCGATCCACAGATATTAGAAAACATTTCCCATCATCGACGTAAGAACGCAACGTCACTGTATGCTTATTGTTCCGTAACAATGTATATTGAAGATAGTTTTTTATCAAGTGAATTGATATTAATACCCCGCCCAACAATACCCAAATCAACTCATAGGGTGAGGGAAATATGAAATTTGAAAAGTATTTGGGCGTTACTACCAAGTTTGTTTTCATAATTTCATAATTAGAATATTATTGGACAGAGTACAGCCATCAAATTCCTTTCAGCAAAAAATGCCTTCCTTGCACTTTCTATGGAATACGTTACAAACAGAATAAATGCGATATTTCAGAAAAACAACTGCATTAATTTCGAAATCATTAACAAGCTTAATAAAACATAAGACTGTGTACTACGGTTCAAAACACGCGTGGGCTAATAACGACGGGGAATTAGCTTTATGAAATGCGTAGGTATGCCTAGTACCTACCTCAATGTTTCTTATATGACTTTTGACATAAAAATACCCCGAGGCAGGAAACGTAACTGCAAACAGTGAATGACTATTTTTGATAATTTAAGTGAACTAATTCCTCCGTTTATAAAAAGCCAAAACGAATTTATTCAACACTCATGAAAAAAGGGACCAGTTCAATGACATACATATGTGGTGCCCATGGACTACACAGCAGCCAAGTGAATCCGAAAATGAAGCTATTTTCTTCCCCACTCCCACAAAAACATATCCTCACCTCTCCTTTCACCCACCGTTTGTAATGGGTAACTTATGAGGAGACACCAAGTCGCTTGGATGAAACCAATATACCGTAACGTTTCTTGGGGAATCAACCTTCCTATTGTCATTTACTTTTCCCAACACAAGCAAATTGTGCCTTCAGCCAGTTTTTTTGCGAATGCAACCAAGGATTAGAAAGCTCAACTTATCGTGGTGAGAGGCGATCTATTGACCATAAGTAAGTTAATTCTTTGTCAACCTAGCTAAAATCTAAATCTCTAACCCTACGAATATTGATCACGCTTACGTAAAGTTACAGAGGTAACAGGGGAACTCCAATTATAGATTTTCATTCATCATGTTAATGTGAATTATTTCAATTAAAGTCTTATGTTAACCTTATGTCGTACCCTCGAAATAAACAATCCATTGTATTTTTATTACAATACGTCTACGTGATGTCAGACACTCAAAAAATCCACTTTTCCGATACGTCCACGTAACTCATATGATTTCACTAGCCCTTAGTCCTAATATCCAAGACTATGAATAGTTCGCATACGGCATGCTATCAGTGAGTATTAACTGGGCATTAGCTACAAATATCATAACTGCCCTTCAGTGATTGTATTATAGAGGAAAATCGCCCACTAGCAGGTGCATACGGACGGATACAGAATGTAAACTTTTTATTAAGTGCTGGCTACTTTAATTTTCACATAGTTTTCACTAGCAGCTTAGAGCATAAAAATCCCTTCATGCATACACCTGTCTGAAACTAATATAACAGTGTATGGAGGGGGACTTGGCTTTCGTTTCACATATCACAGTTTGACTCAAGTTCCAACAAAGGTTTGAGGTCAATTAATCACAACGATTTACAAAATATAACCCGTGAACTCTCTTTACGCACACATACACGCATACATGTTGTCACCGTCAGCCCCAATGGGGCTCTGGGGAGCCGTCTTCGTACAGACGGTGCGACCGTCGATAGACCATTGACCATCGCGCATTGGTTGACAAACCGACTCTGCATACCACTCACTTACAACTGAAGCAAGAAGCTAAAAAAATCAAATATAAAGGATATTTTTTGATTTCGGCCATTCTCCCAGCCGGCAGGCTCATACAATTCCGAAAATTAAAAAAAAAACGATAAGAAAAAAGAAATGCTTGAAATATTGGATTTCAAGTCAAGATATAATTGGCAATCCTTTAACACATTTTAAAAGAATTCGACTCCTCCGTTATTTAAATGAATTAACTAACCATATATTAAATTTTTGTCAAGTTATTATTTTATTTTTATAAATGACATCGGATAATTTTAATATATTGACTGAAACTCAGAGATGTTTATACTTGCCAATTCAATTTGCGGAATAATTAACAACGACAATATATACTTATAAGTAGCAAATCACGTGCAACACCTTTGTTTACTTTTCTCTATTAACTAGCCTGTTAATACACTAGCGAGCTTATAGCACGTCAACTTGAACCATGTATACGACCCTTAATGCCCCCTTTTATCACCTCGTAAAACGGAATTCTGTAGTTCCACCCACTTTGCCATCGACCACTATTCGATGACTACTCTCCCATTCTATCTTACCCTTCACACCCCTCTCCCCTCGTCTCGTTCATTGGCTTCCTTCAATATCCACTAGGGAGCGTCCATTTACCGCATGATGCTTTCTGGGACAAATTTCCTCTCCCCGATTTCCCCATGCGATACTCGGTGACGATGTCTCGGCTCCCTTCATTTCACAACATCTACCACTTTTTCAAATTTAGCTTCCTAAATGTACGTCATTTTGATCTGGTTTCCCGGGTATTTTAACGTGCTGTAGACACACGTATATTGGTGTTTGAAAGGTTTTCCCTTTGAAACCCCCACTCTAGTATGGTATTCACACTTTCGATGGGGTTGATTTCTTGAAAATATATTTAATGATCACAACATGATGCATCACTACATGATCAAGTAATTATTAGTGGTTTTTATGGATTAAAAACCTTAACCCCAGTGGGCCGTCTACGCTGGAACCGAACTTCCGTGATGCATAGGTCGAAATAGCCAACCGGGTATGCCTGATTGTGTAACCCACCAGACTGCTGAAGAAAATTTCGAGTCCCACTTTTGATATAATTGTATCGTAATTTTGGTGGTTATGCACTAGAAAAGCCTGATACTACGCCAAGTATATCTTATCGGGATCCTAGATGGCGCATCCTTGCAGCTGTGGCACCCAGCACACAAGATAAGAATATACAGCGGAATTTGTTCAATAGTGCGAGCATAGAGGATTTGCAGCTCAAGAATTATAGACTGTCACACTCACCATATTAAAAAACAATTTGTCGTTGGACTCACTCTCCGTTCAATAAATCTTCCCCATACTCCACATCCGCATGTCAAAGGACTATAACCAATATTCATCATCTTGACCTGAAAACCAGGTTTCGGACCTATGCTCCATATTAACACCTCTAATCTGTTCGTAATGTAATTATCTAGCATACCTGTCATACATTCTCGTGTACTTGCTAATGATCCTTTGGCCAACAGGAATTCTCTTCCTAATGTTTCTTCATTAAGTTAAATTTCCTCCAAAGAATTGCTGAAACACGTGAACTGCTCGAGTTAATTCCCCCCTATTTTAATTTTCAATTGAGATTTCTTTCTTCGTGAGAATCTCATTACTATGATTTGCTCGCAGTGCATCTTCATGCCACACTTCTCGCATTGACCCTGCCGTGCATCAACAGTAACTGCAATCCCTTGGCTGCCTTACTAAATATTGCTACATAACCCACGTTATCAATCCTAAGCTTGGTTTGCTTCAGCTCTGCATCGTGCTCTCGTCATTTCTTATGACTTTTTACATTTACCGCTCTTTTTATTTTCTTGAGGTATTCCTTCTTGGTCTTCCACTGAAAATCTTCCCAACCATTCTTCATTCCATGATTGCCTTCAAGAGGTTCCCATGCATTAAAGCTGGTTCAAGAATTTATTATTTTAATCTTCTCAGCGTTTAAAACAAGCGTCTTTCTCCCATTACTCTTCGTAGCACTTATTGATGATTCGCTCCGTCATTTAATTTTCATCATTCTTCTGCAATTTCCATTGCTTTCTATATTCTCTTTTTGCTGTTTTTATAGTTCAAGCCGTATTTTTCATATAATAATATGTTTTTCTTAATGAAGTACTTCCATAATAACAAGCTCCAGTTGATGTTATTGTTTTAGTCTTTTCTTTTATTCTTCTTTGTTTGGCATTATCTGAAAAAAGGGCCAAAGTCAGATCTTGATTCATCTCTGCCAAAATTGCCATGTCATCAGCGCCCTGTTCTCACGAATCCTAGATTTTAATTTTTGGCCGCGAATCTATTCCTTTTTCGATTATGAAGATCATAGTTGACAAGGCAAATCCATTTTAAGCCCTTTTCTTAAATCTTGCTTCTTCAGTAACCCAGCCACATTTAACTACTGTTAACTTTTCATTACAAAGTTTGACATTTTTTTGTCATCGTAAGTAACAACTACATTTTTTAGTACAGTGCAACATAGGTTATCTAATGCCATCTGAAAAAGGATGAAGGCAATGAAAGCAAAAGCGTCGTCATGCATTCTCTTCTCGCTCTTTCTCGAAGTTTTGCTAATAATGTTCATTTTCTTGCGAGAATTTTCAATTTGCGATCTTCTCTCGTGCCTCTACTCTTCCTGATCCGAACTAGTCATCCATTTCGTAACTTTTCTATGCAAACGCTTCGTTTGAAAAGGTAATAACTAATGCCGAATCACGCGCCCCAATGCATTCCTTAATCTCTTCTTCGTTTTCCATATGCAATTTTCCCTTCTTAGAACTGATCACGTAAGTAAGATTGGCAGAACAACCAAGGGGCTACATTCATTGCGGAGCTCACTGCAGATTCAGTGTGATACTTACGGAATGAAAATAAATGAGAAGAAAACGAAGAAAATGAGATTCTCGAGGCTTACGAAGCCTAAGTTAAATATTGATTTGGGAAGGGTAGACTTGAGCAGGTTGAACATTTTAGCTATTCAGATAGAATTTTAGATTAAAGTGGGCAATGTTGTAAGGATATTAGAAGAAGGATCGCATTACGTAAGGAATCTTATATATATTATTAATAAATTATTAAATAATGGATGCCATTATTAAATAATTGATGACAAAGGCCCTAGTCACGAATGTAAAGAAAATAATGGTGAATACGTTGATATGGAGCGCGGTTTTGCATGGCTCGGAAATACGGTCGTTGAGGTAAGATGAAAAGCGTAGGTTGGAGGATTATGAGATGTGGGTGTGAAGAAGGATGGAAAAGGTGAATTGGACGGAAAGGAGAACGAACGAAGTGGTTCTGCGCATAATTGGGGAGGAGAAAATGCTACTGAAAGCAATCCAAAGAAGGCAGGAAAAGTGAATGCATGGCAAACTGAGTTTCGATGGAGTTTTGAAGACAGTGACATAGGGGAGAATGTTAGGCAAGCGAGGTAGTGGGAGGGAAAGATTATTTATGATCTATGAAATAGTGTCAGAAAATATACGGAAATGAAGAAAGGGTTATTGTAAGGTTGTGGTCGTGTGTCCATCAGAAACCTACCCAAACCGGTAGATTGCCAAATAATAATAGGCACATGGTGCCATTGTAGGTTGAGCATAATATTATTACACGAGGAGTTTTGAAGGAAAAGGGAGCAGTTACAATAGAAATTTCTTCCACTATCCACTTACCGTTAATAATCAAGAAATAAATTGCTTTATTAGGACGTACTGAAACGTGGCTTCACGTGATTAATTTTCTCTAAAATAAATAATCTTGAACTTATTGAGTTTTTATTCCGGCTTCCTTTTAATTATGCCTAATGGCATTTCTGTTCACGATATATAGCACCACTAAAAACTCCTTTTTCTCTCATTAGATCCGATGCTTCATTTGCTATCCTCTTGTTATCTTATTATTTCATATTGGCCATTTAATTGTTATTTCATTTACCATTTTCTCTCCTTCTGCTTTCAGTTTTCCGTTTTTAGTCTAGACTTTTATCTCCAATTGATCTTTGTCAATGTTAGTCCTCTACAGCTACATTAAGTATCGTATGAAAGGCTAACCTGTGTTTTGTTCCCATAAATGTTTTTACTTAATTGTATAATTTCGCAGCTCTTTTCAGTTTTCAAATGTATTTTTTTTAAATTGATATAGCATCAAAGCAAACTCGTGATCTCTCTCGATACGCGGCAGGCAGATGTAGTCTTTCAGTCTCCCAGCTGGATATCGAACCCTTTGCCTTACCGGAATATTATCAATTTGAGATACTTTTCTCTTTGGCATTCCCTGCAATTTATTTTTCTACGACGGCTCGCATAAAAACTTGTTTTTCCTTGCAGAGCCACATTTGGCGCCGAACTGCGACAGCCTCTCTCCTCTTCCATCATGCTTGCCCAATCCATATTTTCTTATTGTCTCCTTCTTAGCTCTTGGACGACCACAATTCAGTCTCCTGTGACCATAGGTTTTCCACTCTGACCCTCTTTATCACTTCAAATATTCTTTCGGGGACACCTTTGAATTCCTCTTCGACTTGATTAAATGAAACCATGCATGCTGACACCACAATTTTCTCCTCGAATTTTGATTCTGTCCTAGCCGTTATACTTTCTTTGCACTCCGAAAACAAAAAAACAACATTTAAATATTAAATTATACTGTTTTCAAGTTCGCCAATTCACCATCCATGACTTATTATTCTATTCTTTTGTCAATTTGGCGTGAAAAAACCAGAGTGTAAAATTCTTTGCACCATTCGGTTTTTCCATTGGGCTGTAGAGAAACAGAATTATTTATCAATATCATTAATACGTAGAACTGTACAAATACGCGAAAAAGGCAAATTTGTCCTATCATCTTCATTTCAAGTTAAGGGGGGAAAAGTATGCTTGGAGATTTCAACGTTCGTTGAGCATTGTATTTTAAGCTGATAATATTCACGCAGAAGTTATAACTATGAGAAAGAGGAAGTAAATCGTATAAGCATAGGTAACTTATATGTCCCCATGGGAGACCTCGCAGGTATAATAGCCCCTACTGCCACAAAACGTCCTCGCCAAAAATTCCTCCCATATGAGAGGAGTCGTTGCGATGTTGATGAATTTTAAAATACGAATTTTTTTGTCATAATAAATTATGAAGTTGCTAAACGTTTATATTTATTTGGAATTACTATGACTAGATTTACCGATAGTGGTCAAATATTTTTTAATTTTTTTCGTTCTGGCATTTCCACTCCTGCCTTGAGAAATCGACAAAACTGTTCATGGCCTAACACAAGAAATTCTAACGTTGTGGAGGTTCACTAGGCATATTACTAGATTTCTCTGCTATCAAATAAGGTAGCCTGTAATAAACAAGTGACAAAAAAGTTTATAATTTTTCGTATGTAAAATACCTGAGGTTCAAATCCAACCCTCTCCGTCTATCACCCTCCTTCCCCAGTTCTCCTTCTTCGTAATGTCGCATTTAATAGTGGTTCTTGAACTCGTACTCTCTTCAGCTATGTTTCACGTTTTCCTCCCCCATTGCTACAGTACTTACTTTCACGCTCTATTATTTGTTACATGCATTGATGAAGAGGTCAAATACGTTTGGAAATGCATTCTTTTCCTTTGGCGTAAATTTCAGAAAATATTGGCAAAACCGATGGAATTTTATCGTTAGAAATCTAACACGTATTACCGGTTTTGTTCTAACCATTTCTTTTTCATACAATTTTTCCATACTTCATGTATTAAAATGGCAGGTACATATTTCATTCTCAAATAAACTTACACTTGAAGAAAAAAATACTATTTGGTTCTATTCTGATACAGGTATAAATACTGAAAATGCGTTTGATATTAACGCAATACTAAATACGTTTAATTAAGAGAAATTGAAAATGGCTCTCAATAAAGAAAACTTACTCCATACCTTCCACTGAAATCAACTACGCCTTCTTCAATTTCCTAGTCGGTTTTCGGTGCCATTTCATTCACTCTCTCGACCCGTCAAAGTTCTCTGTTAACATTTTAAAACATGTTCCCACGTTGTAGGTACTCGCCTACTCTGCCTCCTATGTTTGCTATGGATGACAAGACGCTTGTTTGTGGTACTTAACTGATCTAGACGGATAATCCTTATTTTCTAATTCATTTCCTGTCGTTGAAATGTTTAGGTTGTGAGAAATAAGACCAAATTGTCCCAAGGACCTTATTTAAGGAGAGATTTTTCCTCAAAGCGAAAGAGATGATACCATTGGAACGAAGAGCCCGTTGAACTTTTCCGCAAATTGATCTGGTCTTTCTCACAAATGGCCGCATTGGTCCATCGTTTGACGTTAAATAGAGAGAATTCGTCTTCTTTCTGCTGCACTAAATGGTAGGTTGCTAACATTTCTATCGTAACTCTTTAATTGCATTGAAGTAAATTAACAAAGGCCTAGTCAATTACAGTTATATGTCACACTTCCATTTCCCTCACCACCGAGTTTGGACCCGTAAACTATTAAAAGAACGTTGACCGAGGGTTAGAACCTTAATTTAGCACTCGTAAGTTGTGGCCACAACGTGAGTTTAATCAACAGTAAGAACTAATTCATGTATTTTATTTTTAGGCTGAAAAAAGAACGATGCGAAACAACTTCCATCGGGATAGTGTGAAATTTGACTCAAAATGAATTTTATTTGCCACCAAAATGAAATTCTAATAATAGTACAATCACCAATCATTTCCTAGATTTCATTTAGAGTTCATTTTCCATCCATGAGCATGATTATTACGAGCCGTCGCTTCCCGTATATCATCCGACGCATGGCGTACGAAGTCGTAAATCAAAAGCCGCGCGTATCATAATTCTTGGCGGTACATCTACTACATTTGATGTACTTTTAGTCATGTATTTATCATTTTAAAATAATACGTAATAATTGTATCAAACGAAATTAAAATACATTAATTTTTATGATACCGATAGCTGTAGGTGCTACCCAAAGTTTTCGTTAACTTGAATATGCCGATCAAACCAGTAGCAATACGAAGTAATGCCGCTAGAAGCCACTCGTGTTTTTCACCTGCTAGTCTGCCAAGTGGCATCTTCGTGAGCGCACGTGTTTTTTTAGCTTTATTGTTTCCGTTACACTGCTTTCTTTTCTGTCTGCGAATTCCGGAATGCCTTAAACGTTAAATGGACGAGTTCGTAAACAATGAACATCTAAGTGTATGACTCGAAATCGCTACTTTTGGAAAGGGAGACACAAACGACGGCGCTATCAAGCTTCAGATAGTCCCAAGTTGCACTTTAAATGGTTTTGCTAGATGCGATTGGATGGAGATCAAAATTCGCGTTTAAATCCTATCGGTAAAATCAATATATATCACTCTCCATTTTCAAATGCGCCAATGGATGTACAAACAGAGTTTATTTACGATGGGTTCCCAACAGTATGTCATCTCCATAATCCCGGAGGCTATCGAAGAACTACTACGACACGGACCCACTCGCCAGCTAACCAGAAGGTCGGGGATTCCTATCCCGACTCAGATAGATAGATGTCTTTCTTTCTTGATGGGAATACTTCCCAGGTAACGCTGCGAAATGACATGAGTCATTTGAGCACCTTTAAACCAATTGCTACAACTGCAAGTACCCCTGATTCAGGAAACTCTCGGAAATGGCCATGGCATGGATGTTTGCGCCAGAACATCGCAGTTTTTTTATCTTCGTAACCCCCGTTCCACAATATATTATCCTGCAAGCTGCCAGAGGGTCGTTCGTCAGGGGACGTCATGTCAACAAACATTTAAAGATATTAGTTTTTTTAAGGTGCAAATTAGAAGAGAAGTTAAAATATTTTCAACTATTTCATTCAATACTGTCTAATATATTCTCCTTCTGCGATCGAGAATTGTGAGAGGGGAAAAGGATTCCTTGTGTCGGTTGGTTGAAGTCTTTTTTCTATGCTACTCATTGCGCTCTAGGTGACTGGGGTAAGAATTCGTATGGGATGCAAACCTTACAATTGGTGGGATCTCAGTACAACATAAATATCACAAGATTAATCCTATCCCCGCCATGAGTTTGATGCCTTAAGCCATGAGGATTAAGTTATCTCAACTAAATTAATTGTGACTGATGACGCCACAAGTCGGGACCATTGAGACGCCGAATTCTACCAGTCCCCATTCGAACACTTAAACGGCAGCTGTCTTCTTCTCCGACGAAAAATCCTATGCGGGCTCCCACCGAATTAAAGTCTCCCAGCCGGAACAACAAGCAGGGAGTCCGACTGTCACCGCTGAACCGCGCAAACCGAGAACTGCTCCGCAAGGATGAAATTTCGGGTGCTGGTCCATCCCACTCGGCGCACGCCCAAACGACCCTCCGGGACACGCGCACCAACTTCGTCAACGTCACCATCAACCTCTTCTCTTGAGCAATTAATGGCGGGAGATCGGGCCACGGCTTAATGAGGCGGGTGAGTCGGCGTGCTCGCCGGCCAGCCGACCACTCAAAGAGCGACGGCGGATGTTCCGGCGGGGATGCTGGATGGCGCGTGGATTGTGTGAGTGCCGATAAAGGGGGGAAACGCGAGGAAGGGGAGCGTACCCCGGTGGGGGGGGGGGACTGGGGACTCTCAGCGGAATAGGGTGGGCGGGAGAGGGAGGTTATAGCCGGATATTTGTTGGAGAGGAGGTCAAAGATTAATTTAAGGGAAAAGGGAAAAATCCTCCCGCGGAGACCCGGAAAATGCCGAGGAGGGCCGTCTGACGATATCCATCGGGTGGTTCCACAGACAACTTAGTTTCTCTCTGAAACGAGTACTCTGAGAATGGTCAGGGAGGGATGGGCGGATTCATTGATTCCCAGAATTTTCAAGCCTCCTACTAACCAACCTACAAGCCAACTCCAAGACCAAACAATTCTCGCATCCGCATTGCTTAATAAACATAATTCCGGAGAATAATTATAAAAGAGAATTTACATTCGTATCGTGGGAAAATTTAGCGAATACAGGCACATAAAAAGGAATAAAATCCTCGAAAAAGCAATTAAACGTTAGGCACTCACGTCGCCATCGCCATCGCTAACAGTTTCAGTTGTTAGACCCTGGATATCAGATGCACCCACTCAATGTTCTCTACAGTAACTGATTCGTTTTTTGCGTAGACCTTAAAGGTATTAGTCTGCTGTGCACTACATCCCAGTACTCATGTTTCTAGAGTTTTGAGTGGAAGAAAACTAGCCTTCTAGCCCTAGCGTAGGTGGGCTGACACGCTTACCATGGGAGGAACATTTTTAAGAAGAGCGAATCGGCGTAAAAAGACTTCGGGACAAACAATTTCTTTTTTCCTTATCGAGTAACCCTTATTTTCAGACTGCGCGTAATGCACAAAGACTCCACTGCATATTCTCAATAAACATTTGCAACAGCTACTCTTTAGGAAACATTTTAAGCTATTCACCTAACGATAAAATTGCTCGTGTAAATTAACTCTTGTCGTTTAATTGCAAAAAACTCAATTTTGTTGCGCTCTAGAGGTGTTAAATAGTACTAGGTTTTACCTGTCAGTGGGAACAGCCCGGAATAATTATTTTGATGTTCATGAACTATGCACGCTAATTACTTTCACATCGTGCATTTGCAGAATAAGTAATTTCGCGGACAAGAGGTGCATTCACAGAAATTTATAAGTTTTATTAGCCACAAACATGTCATATTTTCTCTTCTCTCGGGTGAGTATAGACTTCATACATAACTATAAAAATACACCTTGGTTTAATTTTTTGCCAACAAATTAAAATAATCGCATCACTAGGAGTAAAATGATTTTCTGATTGCACCGCTGTTTTTGGAAAGCTGAAATTTATTCACTTGCATGACTGCCAAAATCAATCCCAACCCTTTGCTACTTTCGCGTAAAGATACCAAGTTTCTGCCCGAAAGAATAATTCGCGATATTTAATTCTAAAACCTCAATTATAACTGAATGGGAATGAATTACAAAGATAATGAATACCTACTTACGCACGCCTCTTAGAGCAATCCCGGTCCTAGCAGCTAATATAAGGTTACATATCTCCTTAAGCTATGGCGGTGTGAAATTTTAACATGGTCGCGCGTGCCCGAGTGATTTCTAACACCCGTCACGCCTGGAGACAGAGTCGGAGGCAAGCCAGTGTCAGACCCGAAGCGTGAACTTTGATTGCAATGATTACGAAGCATTTAAGAGTGAGAATCAACATAAAATTTGTTGGTCAAGCAATGCTTTATTTAATGATGAAATCAGGTTTAACTGGGAGAACAATCAATTTTTCCATAACTTCCTTCGGTGGTCAAATTCCCGCTTTTCTGCTGACCTGTCCGAATTCCTGGGATTTGCCTAATTTACCAGCATTTAGAGTTTAATATATACCCAGAATGGTGCGTTGGTACTCTTTTTTTAGGAACCCCGCGTAAGCGGCAGAGCGAGGAGCAACTGCCGCTGAGCCGCTGGGGGGGATTGGGAGGAGCGTTGGGAGGGTTGTGTGAGGTTGGCGATTGCTAGGGTGTGCCATTTGGCCCGATGGATATTCGGACGACGGTCACTCAAGGGAAAGACAATTTCACGTGCTTGCCGAAGCACCTGCTCCCACCAACGGTTAAGTAAATTACAAGCCGAGTTGGTTGGCAGCAAATCATTAGCTTTGAAGCCCACAAAATCGTATCACTCCCTGCTGTCTATTTAATAAAGTGAGCAAGCCTTGGCAGCGATGACTAAGACATACGAGGGGTCTGACCCTAAAGAATGGTTAAATTCACCAATACTACCATAAGAAAAACCGATTAATCAACCTGAAGAACATATAAAAATTAACAATAATAGTAATACAACGAAGGAGTCATTCATCAGCAGTTAGTACCTGATAGCAGGGAACGACGTCCTATAACAGGTTTTCTCTGTTTCCTTCCTGTAAGTACATCTGCATGAATTTATATGGTATAATCTACTCCCACGACTTCTATGTTTCCTCCCATGCCTCGTCTTCTGTTTCCATGATTTGCCGTAACCCTTCCTAGATTGAAACAGAAAATATCTCATCGTATAACCTCATAGTAAAATGCAACAGTTATACATACCATAATTTATGACGATCAACGTCAGGCCAGCTTTCAACAATCGCTTCAGCGAGTATAAAGAAGCTTAATATAGAAATCACTGAGGAGATGATTCCGAGGGGCACAAGTTCATACTTTGCATTCAAACACTATCCTAAAACATTTCACTCTTTTATAATTTGGATCGAAAAAGTTGCAACTACCACAAAGAAAAACATTTTTTCTGACCTCATCACCTGACGTTTGATCCTTTCGCACAGTTGTTCAGATAACTGGATAAGTCCACCAAAATCATGTTTCTGGGAAGGTATTTGTGCGCCGATGAAAGCTGCTGATTTCACTATGCACGTCGGGACAGAGGAAACCAATTATCCTGATTGTGAGTGAAGAGTGATGTTCCATTGAGGGCCGGCCCCACCTTATACTTCAAGTTAACACGAATCGGGTCTCTCTCAAAAGGTGTGAATGCGGGAATACCGTCCTAGGGAACAAACCTCGGGTTTCTCGTGCCCCATAGTTCCTTCAACATATTTCTAATCATTCATCGCATTCTGAAATGTTATGTGGGAGGGGGAAGGGCGGGTTTAGCGAAGATGGAGTGGTTAGGGGTTCATGATGTGGTCGGAGTGTGGAACTGCACCACCCCTCCCCCCCTTCCCTATCCCCCTTCCCTCCCCCACGCCCCCTGAGTTTCCCCGCCC
>LYUA01002492.1:26902-38275 GCA_002093875.1 Calopteryx splendens
TCCCGCCTAGGTGGATTTTCATCCACCACCTAGGGCATGGATGTGTGTGGCTGTTTTCGGATTAAATAAATAAATAAATGAATAAATTTCCTAGGGTTTATGTATTTAACATCAATAGTACATTATGCCTAGCCTGTTACTTGTACCCCATGATAATTTATTTTTAATTTAGTGCCCCAAGTCTGAAAAATTCAGCGTCTCCATTTTATGCCAATTCCTCCAATTGTGTGCACCTCTGCTGAATTCATTGACTCGTTCCTTTAAAAACCTGCCACTAAGCGAACGTTAAACTTCAATTCTATTGTCATCAATTACACTATTTCAAGATATTTTTTATATTACTCTGTAATAAAACCCGCTTTTCCTCTAAAGCGTTTTCCTCTGAAAATTACTTATCATTCTATATCTTCAGATTTTTTTAATGTCAAATTTATGATTCAAGTCTTTTATCAGGAAACGTGTGACACGCCCAGTGTGACACTTCTTCGAAGAATACCGTAGAAGCGAGCGTATTCACCGAAGCGTCGTGGTACGAAAGAAAGTCGCTTCTGTCTCCAACGATGGGCGTTTGTGACTCGGGTAACACGTGTAGGTGACACGGGAAGCAAGGGATGGCGATGAGAAAAGGAGTGGAGGAGACTCGAGAAACAAGAAAATGGGGTGCGAGAAACGAGCTAAGGCGGTACGAGACACAAAAGAAGGGGTGGCACGAGGTACAAGTGAAGGCGACACGAGGAGCAAGCAAAGGGAGATACAAAGGTTGAGTGGCTCCCTAGTCGTCCGATTCCCCGTGAGCCCGCCCGGAGTACGGCTGTGATTCGCTTAGCGGTGTGTGATGCGTCTGCTCGCTTGTTTGCGCAATTCTCTCACGCCGACGGGCTCGACTTGAGGGGGACCGCACACGTGAAATGAGATCGGTTTGGTTGCTCGAGTGACGTGATCGACACGAACGCATTCCTGGGGCCGAGTACGTAATGCTGTGGGCACATGCGGCTAACAATGACGGCCCCCAATGAATCACCCGTTCGGTCGAAAGTAAATTGGCATCTGCAATCAGTGTTTCAATTGGGATCAATTCCGAGGCGAGTTACCCAATTTACAGCCTTTGTCCTGTCTCCCTTTCCAGCAAATCATTTCGCGTTCAGCGACTATCTTCCAATATTTTTTCGTCCTCAGAAAATCTATGTATTAAAAGGTTTTGAAAGGGCTCAAACTACTATTACCTATTACGTATCGCATGGCATTCCACGTGTGCGTCTTATAATTATTTCCTCCTTTAGCTCTTTGTACTCCCTACCCTACCTTCATGCCATTCAAATAACCCATTCTCTTTCTCTCTCTTCCACTCTTGCCTATAATAACATTCTCCCTTCTTTCACGGAATTCAACATTTCACTACCTCTCCACCCACTTTTCCCGCCTCAACCCAGCCTATTTCCCAATTTCAGCCAGCATCTTCCTCTCTTCTCCCAACATATTTAAAACTTCGTCGTTAGTTTTCCCCTTTTTCCCATTTTTTTCTCCATTCTTCCCATCCCATACCCGCATCTCAAAGGCATCCAGTCTACGATCATTCTCTTGCCTCAAAGACTTCTGTTACCGAACTTTAAAATCCATAGGTTGCGAGTGAAACGGCGTTCACCGATGTCGCATTTCTTTGTAAAGTTTTATGTTCTCGTTGAGGAAAAGGCATGAGTGTTATTTGACAATAATGAACGCCTTCTCAATCGAAACTTATTGATTGATAAGTTTCGTGTTGGACGCCCAGGTTTTGGTTCCATATTTCGCTACACCCCTCATTAAAGTCTTTACTATACATTTTTCATAACATCTTTACTTAGCGTACCTGTCATTAGTTCCCTTCTTACAAATGAATCATTCGCCAAAGAAATTATTTTCCTTATCTCCTTCCTACTACGCCCATTTTACCCCAAATTACTTCCCAAATACGTGAACTGTTCTATCTGATCTAGAATATTTCCTCCAATATACTGTAATGTTTAATTTTGCCGTCTTGAAAATCTCATTAAGTATTTCATTACTCAGGTCATTTTTTATTAATATTCATGTTATATTTCTCGAATTGATCTTGTCATCCACTCAACAATAACTGAGATCCCTTCACTTACTTGATCTTGACGCTTGATCAACTAAAGGGCTAAGTGACTTTATCACTTGGCCGCGCCCTCTTTCATTCCCCACTCAAGCCCTTCCCATGCCACCTCAACACATGATAAGTTAAAAAGCAGTAGCGATAACGACAAATCATGTCTCATTCCTCTGGTTTCACTGCCCATCCCGATTCTTCCTTCCCTACCCTTACTTACACCGTCTGATTCGTACACAGGTTTCAAATAAGTCGCCTTTCCCTCCAGTGCACTCCTATATTCCGCAATGTTTCCATCAGTTTTGTCCGATCTACTTTGTCAAACGCCTTCTCTAAATTCATGAAGCAGGCAGATGCATCCCGGTTTTATTCTGTATTTCTTTATTCTGTATGTGCTTATTACTTCAGTGACCTCTCGAGTTTCCCTCCCTTTTCTAAATCTCAACTAATCTTCGCCTAGGTAGTTGTTTCTCAATATTATGTAACCTCCTATTGATTATTTACTCTCTTGACTTTGCCACATGTGAAATTTATTGTCCTCACAACTGCCGCTCTTCTCTTTTTCGGAAATGGGATCAAAATTTACCTAATCAAATCTTCTGGCCATTTTATTCGTCACTAATTCTACGCATAAGTTCGAAAAATCTCTTCCTTACTATTACCCTATTTATTTTAGTAATTCTGCGAGAATACTATATATTTCTATTTCACCTTCTTCGCCTTCATTCCGGTAATGCTTTTCCTATTTAGCTGTCTAGTATTCCTGGGCTTTAGTTATCCTCGTCCACCATATTCTCTTTCTATGTTTGAGGTAGTTGGCCTAACCTCTTTACTATAAAGTTCCTCGACATACTCCTTCCACCTTGCCTGAATCTCTATCGATCCCACTTATAACTTTTCTATCATATCTCGCATGGTCGGTATATCGTTTCCTCTGCTACGTCCTGAGAATTCTCGTCTTATCAAATAGCGCGTCTACTTTTCCTTGTCTCTGAAATTTCTCCCTATACTCACACTGCTCGTTCCACCACTTTTCCTTGGCCCTATTGATTTCTATAGGTGCTTAGTTTATAATTTAGATCTCAATAATTTTTCACCCTAACTCCGTGTTAACATCCTTTTGTGTCTTTCTGTTCTCTTCTCTCCTAATCATTTTTCCTGTTGACCATGGATTCTTGATTTTTTTCGTATTTACCGCTCCTAATTTTTTCTCTGCAGCTCTTGTTATCCCTTAAGTTATTACTAGCCCCTCTTGGAATTTCTTTCTTTTTATGCTCATTATCTCTTCTTCCTCTCACTTTTGAATCCTCGTGCCCCTTCTAGCATTTTATGATTTTAAATTGCTTTTCAGAGCAACTAAATAATGGTTCGAATCAGTGTGGGCACCCGTGAAGCTGTGTGATTTGATATCACCGTTCCTAAATCTATATCTAACCATAATTTTATCTGACTTGTGCCTTCCTGTTTCTCTCGGCAATTGTCATGAGCACCTACGACGATGGTAGTGTTTGACTCTGGAGTTAGTTATTATCGAACTCTTTCTCTCGCAAACCTCAATTGCTTTCCCTCCGGGGACATCCCTTGTTCATAAACCATGCTCTATTACCTCCCTTCGCCACACTGCGTTTCCATCTCCAATCACTGTAACGTGTTTCTTAAAGCATCTGTACCACGGAAATGTTTTTTCGCAAAGTTGTTTACGATGTCCAAAGTCAAGAGAGCGGTTTAATGGTACTGAGTTTCGTGACATCGCATGGGCTAGAATTCGTGACATGAGTAACAAGTGAAGACGACTGAAAAAAAATTGAAGGTGGCACGAGAAGCAAGCGAAAGCAAATACCGCTCCGCAGGTCTAGTCGTCTGAATCCCGGGGATCCCACCGGCGTAACACTGTGATTTATATAGCAATATGGGATGCATTGGAAAACTGATGAAATTCGCGCTGATATAAGCGTATTAAGGGAAATCAGTTGTTGGTTGGTTGCTTTATAAGCAGTGTGTGCTGAACGCATCGAGTTTTATTCAAAAAAACGACCGATTTCCGACTACTCACTAGCTCACGTGTTGAAATTTTTCTATCCCTTGCTCTTTTACACCTCACACCTTTCCCTCCGAATGGAATTTGACCTTAAATTCCCTACTTTGTCTTATGAACGGGTCATTCCGCTCAGAGAATCTCCTCTCCTTTTCACTCCTCATCTCAGCGAGCACAACTCACAATACTAGTTTGCTACAAACCCCCAAATCCTGTCTATCCATTTCCCAGTAAACCCTATTCCGTTGGATCCCTTCCCTTCTCAATACCCTTGCCATAAACTGTTTTGGCTTAGACTTCTCGCTGCGCAAAAACTTCATATCCCTCCAAAAACACCATCTCGGCGAGTAATCAGTTTTCTTCTGCCTTCTTGTGTGTAGTGTCTCGTTAGTTGCACCATGATTTATTTTTACAGGGTATTTATTATTAATTAATAGAGCTCAATTGAATTTTTATGTTTTTGTTGGTGTTAACAATCTTATAATGAGTATGGTGCATGTTCGATTACATAAAACATCTCCCGCTTTTACCGCTGCAAAATACTCATACGTCGTTTTCACTATGGGTCTTCAAGATGTCGGAATACGATAACGTCTCCATGCGAGTTTGCCAGTGGCAGACGAGAGGTCAATGCGAGCGGAAAAACCAACCGGCGAATTTGTAGCAAAATAATTTACAAAGCTTTCAAAATTGTAGTAATTCATCAAGCATAGCCAGGTTCTTTGACTATTTGTTTCTGAGAGACTTCTAAAATAATTTTTAATTAAATAAATGACTAAATTTACAGCAAAAAACCGGTCTTAAGCGTAAGACTTGTTGGAGGCATGTAGTTGTGTCATGAGAACATCACATCGGGAGATAAATTTCCATCGAGCTCAAGGCTTTTAGCAAGTTAGACCTAGTAGAGTTAGTTACCATTGACGGGGAGTCTTGTGTTTAATTAAACAAACTGTTATTGTTTTTGAATCGTAGTTATTTAAGTGAAGGGCAGTGATCGAAAAAATACATAAATATCCCGGATCGAAGTACTCGGATACTTTCTAAAGCTATTTGTTACATTTTTTGAATGCTATTTGTAACGGCGTGGCAGAAGGTAGCGCCATATATCCCGTCAGTTGGGAAGGTTACGAAAAAGATGAAATTGTTAAAACACATTTTAATCATTACAAAGTGAAACAATTTTATGGTCCCTCTTGGCGGCGTCCATTCGCGGAATACCGAAAGAGCATAGGGGTACGGCCAAATGGCGCAGTAAAAAAAAGCCCAAAGAGGAACGGCTCTCCACCATTTAGCGCCATATTCGGCTGAATTTATGTAGTTTTCAACTCCGTGACCCAGTTTCAGGGACACAAATCACTGCTTGGTCGCACGATCATTTCCTGATTGTACCATCGTTTTTCCGCAAATGAGAGAAAACTGAAAAGTGTGATAAATTTTATGGCTAAACGCATAAAACCTTGAATGTAACTACTAGGTACAACTATTTGTTCGCACCAATGAGAAAGGATTGGTGGTCAAACCAAAGAGTTAGTAACGATAGTTTGGTAGAATCAGACCCAGTGCACAAGGCGATTGTGGTGACATATTAGACGAAATGTCAAAATATTCGTCACCAGGAATGAAAATGAAAAAATTAATTCAGTTCTTGTAAATTAAAAATTAACAGATTTAATTTATAAGACGATTTAATCTTTAATTTATAAGACAATTGAACAGATATAACATCCTCCAAATTTAATGTATGAATTAGAGTAAATTATTCATATTTGCCTCCTAAAAATGTGAAATTTTTCCTCCCATTTAGCAGGGAAATACCCAGAGAAAACTGCCCTATCAATCTAAAATAATGTATGTTCAAGAAGTCACGGGATTAGAGTGGGTGCGGCAAATATTTACTTTTCGCGGAGTCGGTGAAAAGTGATTGCCCCGGAGCCAAGACACCATAATTATTTTTAAAAACCCTTATATTCTGTCTCAAGTTGAACCACACATTATATGTCACTAGCCGCGCTCGTCTCTGTCCCGGTGGTGCCAGGGCCGAGGGCAGTGCATCCGCACCCACCGCCACACCACTTCCCTAGCTTTCGGGACAGCGGCACCAGGTGGTCAAGCCTAAATCAAGTCCTTGGCGCGGCCGGTTAGGAGAGGTGTTGCTGGAAACAGGAGCGTGAGGTGTATTACCGCCCCGGGCGCGGCTTTTCGGTAAATTAATAAATAATGTGGTGACAGCACTGTCCGTGCACCACCAACCGCCTTCGAGGCACAAATTGGTCGCATTAAAGCCCTTCCGGATCCAAATAAGGGTGCCAACTTCAGATGAGTTGCCACCGGTAGGCGACCACTCCATGAGTGGGAAATACCGGGAGATTGTAATAAAAGCGGAACTACCATATGAGCGCAAGTTGGAGCGAAATGGTTAAATTAACCATTAAATTAATAACCTTAATGACTTAATGAAATTTTTTTTATTCACAAGCACGTTAAAGGGGATACCTTATATCTGAATCCTTCCGTTAGTCTTCCTTTAAGCAAGTCCGCTTCGAAAGAAATGTAATCGACTAAAACTTGGAATTTGCTTTTAATTTAAAAAACCTGAAACTTATTTGCACAATAATAGCGTTATTTAAACGATTCCCGTGAGAAATTACTTCTCGCGGTGGAAGAGCCAATCAGCCAAGTAAGCGGTATTGTAATTATGGAGAGGCATTTCTCGGAGAATTTATTACGATTCTTCAATATTCTTCCTGTATGTTTGACGTTCTCAAAACAACAAATTAAGATATTTGACACATATGTGTACCATTCTCGACGTTTCCTGTCGGGGCAAAGAAAAAAAGTCTGATTTTAAGTTATATCAATGACTTGATCCCTTTTACTAAATTTCCCGTTTACTTCCGTCCTAGTATCCCTACTTCTTCCGCCTCTTTCGCGTTAATGCATATTTTATGCAAGCTCTTTTGTTCCTGGTGTTTCTTGTGGTAGGACTCTCTTCCATAAAATCCTTTCATGGCTTTCTCGGTCTACCCTTTCCTGGACAAACCATTTACTCTCCACTCATTTATCTCTTTGCTGATTCGACTTCCATCCATTCTCTCAGCATGACCGAGCCAGCGTAGCCACTTTTTTCATATACCTAGATATGTCTATTTCTGGTGCATCCAATCCACTTTCTTTCAAAACCCATTCCTCACCTTTTTTATCCTTTTTTCACCCCCAAACTTTTAGGAAATTATCGATCTGGTAAAGTGAGACGGAGTCGTTGTGCGATCGTTTTGTTGAGGAAAAATCGGAAGTTGGGAGGAACCCAAGAATATTGTAGAATTCCGGGAGCCTCCCAGCGGATCACGGGGGAGTTGGAAACCCTTATCCTACTCTGCCCGTTTCCGCATTAGTGATGAATTCCTTTGTGGCTGCATGGGAGAATAGGTGTGGGGGAGGGAAGGATGTGGAAAGGGATTGTTTTGGGGGAGGGGGAGGTGCTTCCGTGTGCCCCTTCTAGTGGCAATTTCTCTTCGGCTGTGTGCGCTATTGTGTTTGCGGAAATGGGATTATTCTGTGCAGGTGTGTGTGTGTGTGAGCGCCGGATGACTTTGCTGTAGCGGCAACGGAGGACCATCTCTTACGGTGGAAGGACGGATTGTATTTGATTCCTAACCTCAAATTCGAGGACTTCATCGGAAGGAGCAGAACGGGGCGGTGAGCCAGGCCTTGAGCGACGACAATTTCCTTGCTGTGGCCGGTATTTGCGATCGGGCTTCCGTGAAAATGCGCCTTTCGCACCGGAACCGTTATTATTGTTTTAAAGAAACAAATCTTATTCGGTCGCACTGAAACGTTGAGATCCACTGATAGGTTTCCGTAGGGATTCCATCTTCCTCCTCATCATTCGCTCAGTTAAAGAGGAACCTCTATTTTAGGAACACCCGTTTACCTGCTCTAAATTTATCATACCTACATTATTGGCATTTCTTTCTTATATCGAATAGTGCAAGAATATTGTTTGGTCTTAGAAAAATTATCAAAGGTTATTTATCTTTGAAAAAGTTCTAATTTCACTTTTTCTTTCACCTTTCTAGAGTTTGGCCCGAGTAATGTTGTTCGAAAAATAATATTTTAGCTTAGGTCCTCGGCATGGAAACACTGATAGCCAAGTTTAACATGCACAGTACAGTCTCCATCAAGTCACCGTGCCGCCGTTCTGTGAAAAATATGAAAACCTTGACACCCAATAAAAATCTATACAAAACCAATAAAAGTTTATTTAAAAAATTAAATTAAAATGAATTACGTTAATTAATAGGTGTTGTACAATATTTGAAATAATATATGGGCAAAAATGTGATTTTAGAACCTGGAATATCATGGGAAACTCTTGCGGGTTTATACTACAATAAGTTACCTTGTGGACAAGAGCTAAAATAATAAATTTCGTCCAAAATATATTTATAAAAATAGACATTTAGAATTTAATTTTAGTTTGTTGAACCTTAAAGAGTTAAATATTGTTTATTGATACATTATAATTCTATATCTTTAATTTCGCCGAAATAGCAAGAAATACTGAATTCAGTACCGCAACCATTTTCATCCAGGGGTGAAAACACGTTTTTAACATTTGCTTCTGTCCGGTATTATAACGTTGAGCTCGTTTACAATATCAGTGAAAAATACGGGTATTAGGAAGCATAAATCCACTCTTTGCCACCAATATTTTCCTTTTGAATGTAGTAATTCGAGGTGCAGGTTCCCCCATTACTTCGAGAACAGTTTTATAGGTCGGCTGCAGTTATGAATACCACGGCGAGAGATGGAAGTAAGAGAGAAATATTCGTATCGTATTTACCAAGCAAGATTGCTTTTTTAATTTAAAAATATATTTCCGTGATGCTCCCTGCTGTCTTTTTCTCATATAATATTACCAAGAAATGTCAGAGTTGACTTAATTTCCTTGATGGAATCGCTGATGTATGTTTTTCTTGTTTTTTTTATAGGGATCCCGATTAATATTTTGTTACGAGTATTTCTCCGTCGTTTATCCTTGATGATTTCTGTCGGTTTCTTCAAGTTCGCTACGAGGTGGATCGGCTACTATCTTTACAGCTGAAACGGGTGAAAATAAATATGAACCATTCCACTTAGGTTGTACATTTAAGGCATATATTGCTTAAAAACTTATTGTTTTTTGTCATTATTAATAAAAATTGATAAGAGAAACAAATTAATCCCCAGTTGCAAACAAGTAATACTATTTAAACAGTTACTGAGGGAAATTTTGTAGTAGTGATACGAAACACAGGTTCTAAATTCTCTCGATATTTTTTACTGTTCGTTGATAGCAGAATAAAAAACTTGGGTCGTAATTAAATTCTCATAAACGTAATGATTTACTAATCTAGTCACAAATGCAATGAAATCACATTTTTTTAAATATTCGGCATGCCTTTAATTATCCCGACTGCGGTTTAGGAGCTTTGTGCCATTGTCAACGGTAAAATGCTTAACACTGGTACGAAATTGCTGGAACCGAAGTCGTAACAAATAAAAATGTATGGAATATTTCTAAGTGTGATTTCATAGCATTGAAATTATTATTGAAATTATTTGAGTTATTTGTTGGTGGTATCGGAATTTACTTGTTGGAAACGAATCATCATAAAAAATAATCAAAACTTTTTTTCCACAATTTTACAATTTTAAAACTGTGGGATAACAAAGTGTCGTTTATCTTTTATATAGATGTATTCGGCAAAATAAAACCGCTAGATGTGGATAGAATCTGCCATAAACGCCAATAAATAAAAGTTAATTAACATTTTTATATAATTGTAAATATAGGATATAAAAGGGTTCACTTTTTTCAATGTCGAATATGTTGATGGATTTTCAGCGAGTAAAGCATAAAAGAGTCAGTGAATTCCAGCTCATATGCGTTGATACTATACCCCGGTCCAAACTTTGAAAAAAAGTTGGAACTTTCGATCAAATTAAATATGGAAGTAGAATTCTCGGGTAGTTTGAAACGTCCGTGCAGGAAAGCACCACCCACCCGGTGTGCTACCCGTGAAATCAACTTCCATTTCATTCCCTGGAAAAGCCCGAGTTCTTTAGCGTGAATAATATATTTCTCAAATTAACTCACCACCTCGGGAAACAATTACAGTAAATTCACTAACAAAATTTAAATACTCCAGTGGCGTATATGATATATACATGATCGATGTGTCACTCTATAGATGTAAAGGTTCAGTTGTAATCCCCTTATTCCTGGTCGGAGAGTAATTTATTTGCTCCCAACGATGCGGCCTTCGTCCTACCATGAACGCTGTGTGCTTTGGGAAGAAAAAAACCGACGGGAACAGCTCCTTCGCTATAACTGGATTCTTTTTAAAACTCTATTTGCAGGCGTCGTGAAGTGCTTGCGGAAAATTTTCTGCAGAATATTTAAGGCCGTCTAGTATTTCCTTGACGTCGTAAGTTTTATCGCATTGAACGGTGATATTCTTGTGAATTTAAAAATAATCAGGCTAACCTCCTTTGGTCCATGGTGCAGCGACAATATCCCCCACTCATTGAGCCCACGTTGGTGTAAAAAAAAGGTGGAAATGCTTTTCATCCAGCCTTACTGTTTCCTCTCCCGTGTGCCGTCCCTCTGTGTTTGCTTGTGTACCCACGTCTCGTGTTTGTGTGAGAGTTAGTGTGCCTATTTACTTAGTTCGGGAGAGAGCGCATTTTGCGGCTCATCAACTTGCATCCGCTACATCTTATTCTTCTCTCTCTCTCTTTTCCAGGTAAGCACGAAAGGACCTCGGAGATGGATTGAGGGGGCGGGTGTGTTCGGGAGGGAGGAGACGGTCGATCAGTCAGGAAATCGAAAGTGGGGGGACCACCACCACCGACGTCTCTCCTTCTCTCTCTGCGCCACTACATGTGAGTGTCACTGTAGTGGATGTGAAGGCATAAATAGTGCGTCGCGTGGTCATGGCACTGCCCTAAGGGTGCTTCCACATCATCTACTTTCTCTTCGGTCTGAATCATTAAGTCTCCCTTGTATTCTTCATCGATTACAACCAGTTTAATTAACGGCCTTTCCACTTGCTTACCAGCGAGCAGATTGCGTGCATGGCTTACTGCCGCATTAATCACTTGACATAAGGCATCGTCTATTGGCGTGATAACAACAGATGTGTGTGTGTATATATATATATATATATATATATATATATATATATAT
>LYUA01002492.1:59038-78321 GCA_002093875.1 Calopteryx splendens
GGGGGAAAGGGGGGGGGGGTGAGGGGGCGTAAGAGAGGAAAAGGGATGGGGCAGGCAGTTTTTAGGCTGTGTTGGACGCTGGGGGAGTTGTTTTGACGCAACTTCTGGGAAAGTGGAAAGATAGAAAGATTTTAGTGTCCGTATTCCATGCGCTCCCATTTTATGCCGTGCCGACTGCCTCAGAGATCAAACGGCCATTAAAACGGAAGAGGAGTATGTCTTCAGTCGGAGAAGAAATGTGTGAGCATTTAAATGTGGAAACTTTCTCCTCTCTGCTTTCACATCGTACCTTGTAATAAGCAAGCGTTAAGTGGATCGAGTAACAACCACAGGCATTTTTTTCGGGAGAAATTTAGAAATGAAAAGAAGAGGATGAGAAATTTTGGAGTTAAGAGGGCCTTCGATGTGTCAAAATTATTATCAAAATACCTTTGCATTAACACAGTATTTCCACTTGCCATGAAATAGCTCAGCAACTCGAATATTTCTATTCGAGAAAATAATTTTTTTAGTATTAAATGTTGATCTAGTGAGCCTATATAGTGATGTGTGCTTGTTATTCCTTTTTATGGTTTCAAAAAATAATTCGCGTATTATTACATTCCGTCGTAGACTGATATACATTGACTTTTCGTGTAATTACCTGTGTAGCGTCGTAACTATAGTTGGGATTATTCTGCAATTTATGAGTATTAAATCGATTGAGTATTCATAGAAAGGACTAAAATCATTGATTGTAGAAACAATGATTCAATAACCTCTTGTAATTCGGTATTTTTGATGGGTAGATAGAAGCTCGAGTGCCAAATTGTTTTCAGGCGGTATGAGAACTTTGAGATGCATAACATCTAAATGTATCAAAAGATTTAAGTTAAAGCAGTATGTTTAAGTTTTTGCGTTGCCTAGTTATTAATGATCTTCATAATTCTTTGCATTCATTGCTTCGGTCAAGTAAAATTAGTTAGTTAAAATTAGAAAGTTTCTGTGTCATGCGGGAAGAGTTTCTGTGTCATACAGGAATATTACACTAGATAAATAGGAATCACAGAGAAAAAGTGTTAGTAAACTCTTCATTGCCAAAGACTGCGAGATATAAAATTTTGTTCTGCTCCATTGGTGATTTATTAGCTAGGTACTCTTTGCCTGCGTTAGGTCGTTAGTTGAGAGAAAATTCTAATTAATTCTACGCGAAGGCTTAGAAAGACTCTAGACTAAAGGTAATAATCATTTGCATCTAATTTAGGTCATAATATTTGTTGCAGGCAATATAGGTTGCAGGAAAATGCTTATCAATTATAAACCATGCCAAATTTGCGATTAAAATATTTTAGCTGGAATGTCGTGTGTGTACAATTAATATTGACTTTCCACCATTTTTAAATCCATGCTATCAACGTAACGGGACCGATCCTGTTTAAATAAAACATCAAAGCAATTAGTTGCTGGTGAATTGGATAAAATAACTGCGATGCTGCTGGAACAGTAAATCTTGGAAGAATATATTTTATCACCAAATTTTATATAAGTGGTATCGCCTCTCGATTTTTAAAAAATATTCTAGTGACTGTGTATCGTCTGATAAGTGGTCACTCTTCGTGAGTGTGCCATGCGCCATCTTATCTTCTTCACACATTACTTAAACCATCAATAAATTCGGAAGGAAAATGCTTCGCTTATTTGGTACAAATGCAACCGCCGTTTTAGATTTCGTGGAATTCATAAATTTATGTCCGCGTAGTTTCTTTTCCTAGTCATCATGAGGTTTCACAAGTATGAATCCATCAAACAGAAATCAATCTTGAAAAAAATATCAAAATAAAACTCGAATTAATTTCACTCTAGACTTGAATTCGACAACTAAGATTATTGATCCAAATCATTATAATTTCTGTGAGCATGAGTACTATTTGAAAAATAACCAACTAATAATTTGATTATATGAAACATATGCTAAAAAGAATTACTGACGCTCTATTTTTGGAAATAGATTCAGTGATAGAGATTATTAGATATAGATAGTAGATTGTAGATTGGCATGAATCTGTTATTATTAGTTACTATGAATCCCATACTTTGGCTTTTTTCTATCCAGGAATGGATCAAATTCAATTTTCTCTATTTGTATACACTTTTCTATGATTAACTCTTTTGGCAAATATAGAGCATATTTTTCATCGCATTTATCTACCAACTCTCAAGCCTGGACGAGAATATTCTTCTCGTTTGTTTTCTCCACGGGAGATCATATGTCTCTATGCTTTCTAAGTACTCAAATGTTTTTCGAATTAGTTCTGCGGACAGTCTAATTCGTATGCAGTTACATGCTTCCAATTCCTTTTTTCCTCAATTTTTAATTCGTCTATTTTTTTCTCATTGAATTTTGAACCGCTATTAGGCGTGAAATTTTATGCAAATCGTATGAGAGTAATCCAAACTGTTTTTTATTTCCAACTCTCTCTCGTTAGAATATAATCCAACGTCGCTTCCCACTTTTGAATCAATACCTCCAACGCATTTTATATTATACTCCAAAATGGTCAAATATCGGCCGCGATCGGATTATGGGGGGGGTACAATTTTATAAACTCTTTCTGGATCATTTTTCGTGCTTCGCATTGGTGGTAGAAGACCACAAGGGACTTGAGAACACCAGTACTATCTCCCCAAAAGCGGAAACTTATCGCTAGAGGATACATCAATTGCTACTACTTTCAAACTATTGGAATGTTCACCTTTAAAGTTGTTATATAACTACCCCCGCTAACTAATCACAATGGTGGAACTTGGAACACACTTGGTGGAATGGTTATAAATAAAGTTATTCTTACTCGCGTGGTTAATGGTTCGTACGTGGTCCACCTTTCGTCGGGAAGACGCTGAAGATAAAGACGGCCTATTTTGAAAGGCATTACACGAATAGGTCCCGAGAAGTAAAAGGTCGAAAAAATATGCGAGCCCGAGGAAGCTAAAATAAAAATAAAACCCTCGCCACTCCTCTCCGGCCCCACGCACACTTCTTAGATTCCCGTGGGTTCTGCTCTCTCCTTTTATGAAGGAAGCAGCTACATTCAGCTTCGCCTACGCGACTTTGGCCTTATTAGATTTATGGTGCGTAAAGACGAGCGGGCTCAGCGGGCGCTTGAGCGTCGCAGGAAGGCAGAATGTGGGGTGGGGATGTATCCCTGGTGTAAACTCTGTTCAATTTGCTGTTGCTGAAAATCGACCTGGGTCTTTGATTGGATCGGATCTAATTTCAAGTAAGGAAGTTCAGTTCTATTCAGCCTATGCTTTCTGTAATGTCCTCGTATGCATAGGGTTGTGCGATATCGTGTGTATGGAAATCAAAATTCAAAGCCGAAATGCTCCTCCCCTAACTTGGCTGCTTATGGTGTCCACATCCCCTCCTCGAGTATAGAATTTGAAATGGACCCATGAACGATGAAGACCTGGCAACAGACAAACGTCAGGAAAAGGTGGGTTGAAAATTGATATTCATGTATTCATTCAACTCCGAAATATACCCCCGCCTCTACTGTGGAATGCGATATCGCCAATTTATATCGCAAAGTAGCTACAACGACACTTTTGCGTTCACAACGTTTATCGCACTGCTATATTCAAATTTGAATATAGCACAGCCATATGCACACATGTATCTACATTATACAAGCCCTTAACCTCACACCCTTACAGGCTAATCGCAGTCAAAAACCCCTCAATTTCGAGTTTGGTTTATGGAACCGTCTCTTTTTACCACGACCTTCCATGCTTTCTTATCCTTGCGTTCTTTCGCCGCTATCAAATTCTTACTTTGCCGCATTTTGTTTCCGAAACAGCATTCCTCGTCCTGGGGGTCTCTTCGGCCACATTCACCGATGAAATATTCGGGCTATCCCTTACTCTCAAAACAGTAAACTCAGTCTCTCATATCTGTTTGGTGTTTCGACTCTCATCCATTTTCCCCAAATAGGGAAACCCACGACGCACCCGACTTTCATGCTTCTTGCTGAAGGGTCCGATCTACATCCTTTTATGGCCAACTCATTCCTCACCACTACCCGGAAATACTTCCCCCTTACCCATTGCATATTGATGACTAATCTGGCAAACCTACTATTTTAAGGTGAGGGTTAGAGTAGACACATATTTTGACCCTGCTATTTTTGTTTCCTTCTGTTTTTAATCTTTTGATACTCAGCATGTCACTTTATTTATTTTTTCAATAAGGTATTCGTATGTTTTTCCCTGCTATTGACTAAAATTTTTACTTGGTGGCAAAGCTTGCCCTTTCCAACAACCCTGTAATCGAAGTGGCAATGATAATCGCTGCTGGACACCCATTCCGAATAGGATGGATGGTAGGAACCTGATGAAAGGTAGTATGTACAGCGTCTGCTACTCTATGTGAGGAGGGTGCAAAGGCGTCTGACCACATTGGGGCGTTCATTTAGGTGATGTCACGTAAAACGCACAGTTGAGTAAGACAGCAGAAAACCACCTAAATCATGTGTGCAAAACAAAATAACGGATGTGTGTTTAGGTTTATTTAATGCACTCGTTATTAGTTTATATTGCAATGGAAGTAGGTGCATCGTCTCGTTCAGATAAAAGTTCCTGGCTTCTTGGTATCTGATTACTTCAGCCGAGGCATCTGTATTCATTCCTTCAAAATGATTTCCTAGTTCAGCTGGCTATTCTTGATAACTAAGGGACCCATTTTTCGGCGATTGCTAACATCCATGCTTGCTTACGGCTCATGAGCATTCACGTTCATTTTTCGAGTGTCACAGCGTTGCGACCACTATCCTATCCCACTCCATTATTTACATCAAAAGTTTTGAATTAATCGGCAATATTGAACGAAATGATTTTATTACTGTAAGAGTTATACTTTTTAATAACTGACTGCACGAAATAGCAATGATTGAAACTGCTGAGTTTATTGATACTGTGGATCGCAATAATTATATTAACTGCTTGGTTAATTAACGGGGACGTGATAATCCAGATCAGTGTTCGGAGGGTCAGGGTTCGATTGCGCGTAAACGTCTCTGAGAAACCGGAGCTTCACCCAAGCTGTGTATTTTTTTCCGGTACCGGATCTTCCTGGAAAGCCGCAGGCGGCACATGGGAAAGGAACTGCCCCTCCCCACACCCCGCATGTGTGAATTTCGCACGCCGTAGGTATAAGGAGGCTTAGTGTGAGGTGCACTCTACCCTCGCCTATCTAACCAACCTTCCGGGTTGATTACTGTGGTTTGGCGGACCAATAATCGTTGATTGCTAATTTCGATAATCTGACCGGATCCTTATGGGCTTGAATACTGCAGTGTAGCGGCATCGCGATGAACTGGCGCCCGCTCTTGCGTATCCGAGAGCGTAATTCTCTCTCCCGTCCCTCACGCCTCGTGAGCGCTAGCCAGTTCCACCATCCCTTCTCGAGTGTTTCCGTTCTTATACCCCGCCCGAACCTCCGCTGTCATCCACCGCCGCCGCGCCCCGGTTCCGCTGCGAATGATGTGGGTGCCGCCCAAGAGAGCGGGGGATTGTGAGAGGGCCACCCCCATCTCTCCATCCCCACTCGCCCGGCGCGCGCACTTCCATCGGCGTGGCCTCCCGTCGAAGATCGCAGCAATGCGCGAGTATGTTCCTGAAAGGGGTGGCATTTACTAAAATCCATTTTTGTCGTTGGTTCCATTGGAAAACTTATCGATCCAATTATTTTCGTGCATCGTAAATTCACCAAAGGTGCCTACAAAGTCAATTTTGTGAATTTATTGAAGTGGTAAGGGTGCATATGCGTCGATATGCATGTTTCACCCATATTTTCCAAAGTGAACACTTTTTCAAGTGTCGAACGATTTTTTTCATTTAATCTCGGTATCGTCCGGCTTTTCTTATCTTTAGCCGCATCGCGTAAACGTGAATTGTTCAAATGTGAATTCCACAATTATAATAAGTAGGTATGTGTGTAGATTATGGAAATTTTTCCTACTTCCAGTGGAGATCACTAAAAGCTTTTTTAAATGTAAAAAAAACAATTAATGTTCACTGTCAGGATAAAATCCTCCAAAATGCCTCAATTCGATATATATTTCTTTTGATATACCTACCTACGTAATGATTCGGATGGGTATATTGACGTGAATTTTCTGTTGAAATCCCTGCTGTCGACGACCGGCCGCAAGAACAAAAAGCCAACGAGGGCAGTTGTGTTGAGGAGAGGGATTCCGTAGCGGCGGTGAAGGCTCGAAGAACTTTAATGCGAGAGACAGGCGTGCGGAGGAGGATTTTCGCTTATTTTCTTCGCAGGGAAAATGAGTGAGTGGGGGTGGGGGAGGGGGGGCAGCGTACATTGTGACGATGTGCAACGGGAAACTCAATGAACGGTGAACGATCCGAGGGTACCGGATGGCTTATTGGATGAATACCAAATGTTGACGACGACGTCATGGAAGGTGCCACCCGCAGTTCCCCCATGCATCTCGGCGAGACAGGGAGGAGGTGTGATCTGTGCGCACGCGAGGGAGATCTGCGCGCGTCCTTCATTCAGTGCACGATATTCCGTGCACAACTGGGTTGGCATGTCCCACCTCGAACTGGGACACGAGAGGGTGATGCGATGCTTTTCATTCGACGCGCGGTATGTCTCTGTATAGATGATTTTTTTTCCATAACCGGTCCGTCAGTCCCGTGTTTGTCTTTATTGTTATGTTTGACGGCAGAAAAGAGAATGATTGCCATATACCAGAGGTTTTCTAGCGGCGTCCAAGGCTGGATAGGGGAATAACTAGCTTTCTTGCTCTGGGTTCAATCGATGGCCGTCTAACATGTCAAACGGAAGCACTATCACAAAAATAGTGTTAATAAATATTTTGTGTGGATGTCACTTTCCGCTATCAACCGCTCGAGCATCTTTTTGTGCTTAGGGATCATACTCTTGGTACTGGCTCCACACTATTGTTCCTAGCTTTATAGTCCTAGATACCAACCTTTGTGAATTACTGTACTTAATTTGTGTATAAATGTTTGATTTTTTATGCCTGGTCAACCCTCTACAAACCCTGAAAACTACCTGTTCAGGTTCTACAAGTTATTGGAAACTACTACAAATTGTGTTTTCGGGAGCACTTCCGCAGAGCCGAAACTACATTTGCTTTGCATCGTTTCCTTCTTCGTGTGTCATCCAACAATCCTCTTTTTCTTCCAACAACTCTCCTTTTCCGCGTACTTAGCCGTCCAACCTAATGTGTTACCCTTCTAGCCTTATCAGTATCGATATCCTCTTCACCCACCATTCCGTCGTCTTGGAATTAAATTTCCCACCACGACTCTCTCTTCGAGAACCGTTTTTTTAGAGCTTCCTCGTTTGTCTTCCCCTGCATCCCGCTGATTTCCTTCATCCTCCTCCATATTTGCATATCAAAAACCTTCCTATACACACTTCTCTTTCCTCGAATCCGTTTTTATGAGCCATAAAATGGTCCGCTCCCAACGACAATAGGCTCATTTCGGGGATTTTTTCTTGATCTATGGTTCTTGGATTCGGTGAGGGTGAACAGGTATGAGTGTCTCTATTGTTCAAATCCAATGTGTTGAGAAGGAATTAAAGGAATCACGAAGGGCTCGGTGGGATTAAAAAAATGAACTAAAAACAAGGATTTTTGACAGTTAAATTTCTAAAACTGACGTTGTATTCGTGCGGTAATCCCTTTTTCAAAAATAAGGCGGCTGAAAAACGTATAATTTGTGCGCCTGACATATCCACGATTGAGTGCAGACGCTGACCCTCGTTGCCTCCCTCGTGCCTTGACGTTGGCGTAGGCGGATCTACCTCCGCCTTCCCTTCTCTCCCTATGCACACAGACGCACACACACGAGACTTCGCAGCCGAAGGTTGTATTCACTGATCGCTAAAAGTTTTTCTTATTTACTTCATCTCCCTTTTGAGTTGTACTTCCGAGTGTGCGTGGCTTCACCGCCTACGCTTCTGTGCACTCTCAGTGCAGTGTAGTTTTCATGCTTTAAGTGAAAATATTTTCTGTGAAATTGGAGGTTTCTGCATAAATGAATACAACCAATATGACCAGTGTGCCTACCACCGCTATCATCTCTTAATATTTCCCTTATTTTCCGGCTGTTTGTCTTTCACAGGTATTAATGCTGTGGTTCAATAATCGCCAGTATCATTACCTTTGCCGTTTAGTGAATCATCGGTAAGCACCACAACCAAGAATGCATTTCCTACTCCGTATGAGGTATTATAAAAGCTAGTTTCATCCGTTTTCCCCGATTTCTCTCTCATACTTCTTATTAAGTGAGAAAATCGTATACTGACCACTAAAGCTACAGGTTTTTCAACACAAGTATTGCGTATATCCGTCGTTTGCGTAATTAATACCGTTGATTATTTAGGTAGCGTGACTCCCCGAAGTCCATTCGTGGAAATAATAAGTATCCCGTTCGAAGGCAGCCTCGAAGTATACTTTAAGAGTCTTTTCCATCCTGGCATCCGCAATCGAAGGTATTCAATCCTTGATAAGCAGAACTACGGCAGGAGGAAAACATTGGACCCAGTCTGGGATTACCTCACCCTCCATCTACTTTCTCTCCCCGCACGTCGCCAACAAGGTCGTCTCCCAATCCACCCACCATGTATCCTCGCATCCCTCAGGCCCACACATTCATCGCTTCTCTTCAGCCTACCCCCACTTTCTACCTTTGTCCTCAGTAACCTCTTCTTCCCCTTCCTTGCCATCACTCGCGCGCCTACTCCCTCTCCCCACCACCTTTTCTCCTTCCCCAGGGTTCTCTGGATTTTCAACCACTTCACCCCTCTCTCCACTCCTCTCCCCCTTCCCATTACCACCCCAACCAAGCCCCCGCGTTGCGCAACATCAACTCGCGCCGCCGATCGTGGCAGCAAAGACATCGAACATTTGCTCAAAGTCTACGCGATGATTTAAATAATATCTCAGGAGACACGAGGATTCATCGATTTCGTTTCTGCTAGGAAAAATATTACGGTCGAAACGGACAGACCAAATACAAAATAGGGTATCAACCTTTACCCTATACCGATATATATAACTATATTTTAGCAGGGAGGAAGCTATAAAATAACTAATATGACGAAAACTTACGTAAAATAAAACACGATGGATATCGAGTCGAAAATTTCGGAGCTTAAACGAGTCCACAATCCTCGTATACAACAAAAGGGGCCCCATGTACATTTACTCTACGGATAAACGTAAGGCACTTTTTAAATTAGTTGAAATTGATATAGTGCACGGTAAGAACTCATTTCGGATTTGACCTTAATTTTTAGATTAATTTGGCTTTAATTTTCTTCAAGAACCGGTCTTGTGACACGGACCTGCTTAGATTGGCCCCAGCATACCGCGGGAATTCCAATTATTTTCATTTTATGAGGTTTATTTTGTCAGACAAAGAACGCAGCTTGTTAGTGTAAGTGCCTTAGAGAGTGATTAAGGAAGCATAGGTCATAGAAGAAACAATTGGGAAGATGAAAGAGAAATTTAATGTGCGCCAGTCGTACATCCGTAGGTTTAAGCGAGCGCACACTTAATGGCTGTGTGCAATATGCACTTACGCATTCAAAATTCGCCCCAAATTATGGCCGATGCCACTATTAGGCTGCAAGCCCTCGCTGTTTTGAGAAACCGTTAATTGAGAAATGTAGTGCTGTTCGAAGTTTCTCCTACCCTTAAATTTAAGCTTTTGAATTTCGAGCATCGCAGTTTCCCACGGACGCCCTTTGTGCATGGCTCAATAACCTTTAACGTAGTGATGAGTGAAATTTACGATCATCAGTCGGAATATCGATACCAAAATGGGCACGGAAAGAATCAGGTATCCTCATATACCTACGACGGCTATATTAAGGTGCATTGTATGAATTGTTTAAGAAGCCAATGCAGCTGTTGAAGGCATGTTTCTGTGGAAAGCAAAAGTTTCTGAGATGAAATAACAACCCACTGGTAGGAGTGATGACAGCAGTGCTTATAGCATCTTCCTGCTTCCGTAAATCATAATTTGAAACATGAAGTTTCTAACAACTATTTTTATCTGCGTCGTGAATTAATGTTGGCTTTAAAGCTACCCAGTGCCTTGAGATGCGTATCATCTTACTGCTAGGTTTACTGTCAATAGTATATGAGTTTAAATGATTAATTATTTTAATTTATTGTCGAATAGTTTGAAATCGTTGAGCTACCTCGAGAGGCGAATTTACCAATGAAAGAGGTCGATTTAAAAGTATTCAAAAGTCAGCATTCATTGTAATATATATACAACATTGAATTTTGAAGACTCTTATGGACGGTAGGTATATAACCGTTTTGCCGCAAGGTGTTAGTGTATAATAAAGTGTTGAATTATTTATTACGATTGCTAGACTTAATATGCGTAGACTGTAGGTTCTTGTATATGAATTTGGAGCTTTGAGAAAGGGCTTCAGAGATATTTTTGTTAAAGATCAAATTAATAAGTTATTAGTTAAATTAACCATAGGAGTTAAAAGTCCTTGAAAAACGACCCTTAGGGCCCATTAAAATATTTTAATCTTCATATTCTGTGAAATGTTGACGTTATAAGTGTTTAAGCGTTATTATAGACATTTGAAGACTGCATTTGCAAACTAAAAGGACTTGTAAATCGACTCGTAACTTTGAGGATAAGGCCCCTTGTAGTTTATCTCCACATCTTTACATTTCGATAGAATTACGTGCGCCTAAGCAGCCGAAGTGGAATGCAGTGACTTGGGAAATTTAAAATGATGCAAAACACAAACGTAGAAAAAAAAACCTTACGGAAAGAAGCCTCGGAAGAGCCTCCTCCAGGATCGTCCGATCGGAGTCTTTTCCTCGACTTCTCTCACGTTACGTGATTCATGTCTTCTGAAACAGCCTTTGTCTTCAAGATTGACGCCTGAAATAGAAGTGATGGTTAATGGTTGGATAACGGGTAAATGATCTCTTCGTCAATGGCTATAGAAACTTTGTAGTTTGTGTACTTCAAGCGTCTGATTTTTTTCTGATCAGTTAAAAACCGGGAGAAAGGAAGGGTTGCAGATTGCTCTTGCCTTTTATCGATGCGCATATAATTATTTTAGAAAAGTGGAAATAACCACGACTAAATTTAATTTTTGAGGTATAATTGGAATTTAAAGCATTTCTACTTATAGACTCCATATTTGAGGATAATTGACCCGGTAGGAACTTACAAACCGATAACATTTTAAATTGAGCTCTGAATGATTCCCAAATTTTCTCCATGTTCGTTGGCTTGAATTGACAACAGTTTCACCGGCATTCCATGCGCCGCTAAAGATGCCATCGAATCCACGCTACGGAAACCTCCAAACGAACATTTTAAATTTTCCTTCCGACACGGTTGTAACGCCTTTCACTTTCGTGGAAGATTTTTCTGACCAGATATCTATCCTTTTCTAGTGGCTACTTACTCGAAAAACCTTTTTCTCACCACGAATTCCTCATCAAGAGTTACTTCGCTTTCCATCAGGGATTTAACTGTTTTTAAATACCTATTTCTAGTTATACAAAAAAGGGTCAACTTCAAATTAAAGTGCTACTGGTCATTGCATCTTGTTGTCAAATTACCCTAGATGATTCCGCTAAAGTTACCGTTGCTGCCTATCCCTGCGTGTCTTTGAACTGAAGGACTTGTATGTTTTTGAGGGGAAAAAAATAAAAACATGTCAATTTAAATATCTTATATCTCGGAAATATCTTTCCAAGGCAAGTGGCATTATATAATAGACCAATGGTAATGAATGATGGTGGCAACAGTAGACCTATGGTAGATGTCCTTGTTACTCCCACGCGCAAACTGCAGACTAAAATTACCTCAAATGTGACATATTTCCCTCTCTAGGAATGGAGAATCTCTTGCAGTGTGGAATATGCTCGACTTCAGTCCCGAAGGCGTTTATTTCAGCGCAGAGGGAGAATGAGAGTGAACTGAACATACTTGACATTATATGAAATAATGGCGGAGAATGGAGGGAGAGCATGTATGGGTCCGGTTACTTTTGTAAATTTTGAGTGCGAGTTCCTCAGGTGATAGGGTATCGCCCCCGGACCCGGCCTGTCGCTTTCGTGGAAATTCAATGTGATCTGACTAAAAATATCGCCATTTCGTTTTGCTCTTTCCGTATTAGTCCAGGCATTTCGCGGTAATCCATATGTTGAAAATTATTCCCAGTGGCTCTCTAAAAAGTAAATTATTCAGTAAATTATTAATAAAACTCCGCAGGAGTGCTCGATAAACCGAGATCACTATAAATAGATTTGAATGAGTCTGAAGCGTATGATCGTGTCACGAAGATATTTGATAACTAGGAAATTGAATACGAATCGCGTTTATCTCGATTCGAATTTTCAGCTTGGTTTTCGGGGGAAAAATATTATCCGATCGCAAATAACGATGATGCTTGCATGTTTTTGCTTCGAATAAAAGTAATAAAAATATTTTTAGACTTCATACTATATGTATAACGGATGGTAAAGCACGAACGGAAGTGTATACGATTCGCGTGTACTGCGACTTCGGTCGGAAACAGGTTCGTCCGCGGCTGAAGTCTCCGGGGGGAAATGTGAGCTCGTCAATTGATGAATATTGATGACTTGCTAATTTTTTTTTGTGATACAAAATTATAAGCATAAAATTAATTATTATTCATAAAAATTAACACCCTGAAACTAATATTATTTCTAGTACTTAGTTATTTGTTGATTTTCATTAGTATTCCGACGACGCGCTTTCCTTTATGGTCTGAATAATCTTAAAAAATAAAAATAAAACACAAAGCCACTGTAAATGACATGGAATTCAAATTAATGATATAAATATCATGTTTGTGACTAATTGGAGAACTCTTTAGTGCATTTTATTTTCTATGATAATCTTTTTCCGTAAAAAATATTTCTAAACACGTGTCAAATAATTTTTGATTTTTTTGTAAGTTCGAGGTAATGTAACGCCCAAAGGGGGTCATGAGTGCTAGGTAATACTATTGATTTTTTTACTGATAGCCCCTGAAGGGAAATGGCATAGATTTCCTTGAATTTTGTCTTTTTGCAGAAAGAAGTGTAAGATATGGTTGCCCTGAGTCAAATTCCAGCGGCTTCTGCTTAACTGGAATTTCAGACCTATTGAATTTAGGTTTTCTTTTTCCAAGTCATGAAAAATTTCCTAATTTTATTTAATATTTGGCGAGGTAGCAAAAAATTATGGAAACAGAAAAATCAACATACCCTGACCATATAATGACCTCATCACTGCCCTTCTCGCCTTATTGGCATCATCAGTGCAGAATGTGAGCTGTTTACTCAAAACGTTTTTTACCATTCAAGGAGCTGTTGTGGTATCAACGATTTCCGTCTGGGAACGGAACTCCAGTTTGTCCTGGGCATTCTATTTCCCTCAAGAATATTTGCTTTGACGAATTCCATAGTGAGTGGTATCTTTTACAATCCTGTCTCCAGACTGAGATAATTCATTCGTGATGCAGCCATCCCATTAGACAGTTGACCGGCCTAAAACGCAAATGCTAACCAAGTCACTCAATGGAGAGTGCAAAAATCTGTGGGTAAATGTCGTTCTCTGCTATTTCTCATTTAGTGTCTATGATTCTCCTCCATTTTTCCTATCAAAAAACAACCGTACTGTTTTATGAGAAGCATTTTAGCTGTTTTTTGATCATCTACATCGACATATTACCCTGAAAGATGACGCAATCTTGTGTGGCAGGGGGCGTAAGGCCACAAGCATTAACCACATTAATTATAAATGTTATTGGAAAACCGCATCTTTTCATATTCGAGATATTCAGATTGCCGTGGGTGTTTCCTAATTTTGATCACTCAGGTGTATCGCACATCGAGTTCGCTCATAAAATATTCGTATTATTGCCGAACACTTAACATTTCTGGGGACCTGAAATTTTGCGGAGCGTACTTACCCATTCGAAATTATTGGGTGGTTTTCATGTAGCATTTACTCCGGAAATGTTATTTATTTATATTAAATGTAAAAACCTTACGGTTCAGCTCCACCTTTAATCCTTCGTTGATATCCTATCACTTGATCACCAATCATTATCGAAATGTCAATTAATAAATAGGTGTTCAGAAACGTTGGTTTTCCATTTGGTGTGAGTTTTTTCCGTAAAATTGACCAATTGCTCCACCTCTTCAGTTGGCATTCAGTGATTCGATCGAAAACTTATTGTTAATCAAACATAATTTACAATCCTCCGCATTAACCTTCAATGTTTTGATTATTTGTCATATTTCTTTTTTGCAGTTGTAATTATCCACTGAATAATTATTAGTCAACGCATTTCCTCATGTTACGGCATCATCACTTACCTGGAGTGATAATTGGAATTCAGGTATGTGTAGACAAAAATTCGCGGAGGAGGAACATTATTAGCATTCAGTAGGTATGAAAATTTCAAGTTGAATCATTCTGCGAAAAAGAGAGACTGTGCCCTGAAAATATAGGAGGATGGCTCCCGTTCCTAATTTGTAAAGAGTAGAAATTATGCCTTTCGAAGCGCTTAATGAGTGTTGAATGCGCACGACTAATCAAGGAGGTAGAGTGTTTTGAAGTGCATGGAGTGTAAGATTGCGTCCCCCTCTCAACAATTTCTTGTCTGGAACCCTAGTTTCCACCGTTTGATGGCGTCATTGACCCCTCAGCACTATCTGCGCCCCGCAAAAGGCCAATCGCTTTCGGCGAGCGCCGTAATGAGCGGCTTCCCGAATATTCCGTCCAACCGCCGGCGTCGTTATCTGCGGGAGGCGATCGGTCCGAAAAAAAAATATACTCTCTCTCAACTCCCGAGGGATCCACTCAAGTCGCCCCGATGCAAGCAAACCTTCGGAAGATGAAGTGGTTCGATTGGGAGGGTTTGAAGGGGGAGAATGAGGGTAGGGACCCCCCCCCCCTCCTCCTCCAGGTTCCAATTCATAATCCTCCTCTCCGTCTCTCGAGAAGGAGAGAGGGAGGGAGGGTGTCCAATAGGCTCACGCTCACGTTGTCTGGCGTCCGTCTCTTCACGTTTCGCCTGGGCGTGAGGGTGCGGGGAGGGGGGAGTCATCTTTCGGTGGCCGAGGCGGGGGCGCAGACGGGCGGAGGTGGCGTTCGCCGGGGCTCGGCGTAATTGGGTCGGCCGCTTATCTAATGCGTAGGATTAAGCCGCGCGTTCTCCCCCATCGCGGTCGGAAGGGTTTAACCGGGAGGGAGCTGGCGGGGATTGAATATGGACGATACGCAGATGCATGTGTGTGAATACGTGAGCCTCCTCCGTTAAATTTCAGTTTTTTTGGGCGGTTGCCGGACGGCGTGGCCTGGATGTCCCACTCCGTGCGGTCCCTTGGCTAGGTCAATGCAATTTTGAACGCCGAGAGGGAGGATTGATGAGTGTCGCGAGGAGAAATTGATTGCCACTCCCCGCCGTGGTGCCGCCTTAATGGCCACGGAATATATTTTGAAAAACTCTGGTCTAGAACGGAGTGTGTTTCGCTCGTTAGGCGGCCGCTCACGTCATTAACGTGTGTCCAAGTAACGTGGTTCCACCTTTCCGCGCGGTCACGTTAGGGGGGGAGGGGGAGTTATGTGATGGAGACTCTTTTAATTAGCCCTTCATCAAATTTCCCACCAAATGTTCCCTGAAATGTTCCTCCCATTTATTTCCCCACGTAATAGAGGCGAAAAAATTACTTTTAAGAATGACTAGGTACTGTATTTATAATTTCCCAAGCTAATCGGCAAGTCGTTAAAAGCCCTCGGAATAACTACTTTCTGTCTTCATCTCTTCCCGCATTTACCTAATATAGAGTTTCACCCTTATTGTTTCTTTATAAGTCATCAAAACCTTCAAGTGGGATGGTAGCCTAGGTGATAGAGCGTGTGGCCATTTACCATAATTTACCCGGGTTTACCCGGATTCATGTCCCGGGTATGTATGTTTTAGGCGATGCCACTAGGCACTACCTGCTATAAAGTACAAGCGATGGGACGATGTGGATGCAAGATTATCCTGGAAAACCGCAGGTGCCCTAGGGAAAGTAACTGCCCCCATCATTACTCTGAATGTGTAAATTTCACATGCCGCAAGGCTTAGTTCGAGCCCGTCACTCCGCACCTGTCGAAACTAACCTTCGTGCTGATAACGATGGAATATATAGTGGTAACAATGACGTATTTTTTTCTTGTTTCCCCCCTTAGTCTTCTTCTAATTATTCTCAACAGACCCCTTCTACCTCTTCATCGGTTCCGCTCCCACCACTTAATCTTCATTGCCACTCTTCCTCTCTCCAACACCACTCATTACCCTCGCTTCCAATCTTCCCTGTATACATATAGGTATGCTGTTATCTCGCAGCCATCCCCATTGCCTTTACCGTTACCGTCGTAATATAACCTCGCCTATTTTTCTAGTGGAGGTCCATATTTATTGTAATTGGAAATATTGGTTTGAACAGTTAATTTGAACGTTATGCTGTCTGTTTTTTATGCATCTGCTCCCATTTTCTTCGTGCGGCGAGCGGGAAGGGGTTGCCCTCATCCTCGTATCGCAGTAAATTTTATCAGTCGACGGCGGTGGACCACACATAGACGATGAATCATTGGGAGGGAACGGGCCATGCGTTGGGGTGTACCTGCCTTCTGTGATTTCCTGATCGTGTGTGCTCCGCTATTGGCAAGCATGCGTGGAGCTTGTCCCCAGAAGGCACTCCCTTAGTCTATTACTTACTCTTATTCCCCTGTGCTTATGCTGTTGTTTCACGAGTTGATTTACAATGCCTTCCATTACAAATCCGCAGTAATGAAGAAGAAAGGGGTACATCATGGTTTATGAAAGCGCTAACCTCGAATTAATCCTATAAAGGTATGAAATTCACCCAGTTAGGGAAGGGTTTCCCTACGGTTTCCCACGAAGTCATGGTATACAGAAAATCGCAGCGTACCTACTACCTTATTTATTCGATATTAAAGGGGTTATTTGGAGTTATTGGATATGAAGCTAGAAACCTCCAGTCATTAGTCCAACACTCTACTCACTACGCTTTAACACCTCCATATTCCTTCCTTTTTAATATTGGAAACTATATTTATTTCCAAAATATATCTCTGCTTGTGTTCAGAATAGCAAAAGGTGGGATTTGAGGTGGGGAACCCCGGCGGCTCCCTAAAATTTGCTGATTATTTTTACAGCAAGAAAATGTTTCTAAAACGAAGGAATTCTCTGGATTTTGTTCAAAACGCTTTGTTACAAAATTGTCTCTCCACTTAAATTTTTCTTCCTGAATATATCGATGACGGACCATCAATGGAGCAAGGCTATTTTGTGAACGCCTCTAATATTTTACTGGTGATTTCTAAACTTGCAACCACAACGGTGGTAAAACTAGAACCGCCAAGCCATCGTGAGCAGGGCAGAAGCTGTTGTATTCTTGTCAAAATTTATATTTAAAAATTCCGGTGGAAGTTGTGGGTCTATGATGAGTTAATTTGAGCAACACTAAAATCTCCGGCATATTTTCCGAGGTAAATATTTCGGCGAAAGCGGAGTTATATTTTTTCGGCTTTCTCCCACTCAACCCCCTTCCCGGGGAGTTCGAAAGGCGTCCGACAACCGCTTTTCATCATAGCACCATGACCGAGCCGTCGCTGTATTGTGCTTTCCGTCGCTGTGCTCCGTCCGATAAGAGGACACGCTCGCGCATCCGACCATAAAGCATTGGTGGAGGTAAACGTGTTTTTGAGCCACCCCTGGGTAGGCATCTGAAATTCTGAAGTCAGCGTCGTTGTGAATGGTAATAGGATCAAACCGAGGATGTATTTCATTATTATCATGTGCACATCGGATTAGGCAATGCCAACGGTCTCTCAAACCCACTTGGCTCTGTGGGCTGTGTTGATGTGGCAGACATTGACACCATTGGCACCATTGACATCAATCCTTTAATTAAAAGAGTGGCTGATCGCAGGCTTCAGTTCCTTCCCGACCAATACCAATTCCCTTACTCCTTGATGGCTGTTTCGTCTCATACCAATTCCTCATTATTTAGCCCACTTATTCATCCCTTGTCCAATTGTCCTTGTAATAAATAAATTACGTAAGAAGATGCATAACGCTTTTCTTTCACTATAGACTGCTTTACAAGGTAAAGAGTGCGTAATTAAATAAGAAAAACGAGTTAATTACTTTATTTAATGCATATTCCTTGTATTGCTCATAATCATTGTTCAAATGGACGTAGAATCTGTGGAGAGTAACCCCCCCTCCCCATAAAAAAGGTGGTGCCGGTGATCACCCCTCTTACCAACATTCATAAGAGCTTTTAAAATAATAAATGCTGAGAGCATTATTAGCAACCTAAAGATCAAGCTTTTGTTGAAATAAATCCACGATGGAGGACTTTAATACAAATACGAAAAAGTGTGAATACTTTTAAATGTGTTAATTTTTAACTTTAAAAAAAATACAACCTCCCACATCGGATTAGCCAATGCCAACGATCTCTCAAACCCACTTGGCTCTGTGGCCCGTGTTGATGTGGCAGACATTAAAATGTTGCCTTGGCATAGGAAAATTATTTTAACTAATAGTGAAATGGTAAGCTGTGTACTATATTCAAAAGCAGCTTAACGCCGGAGGTGGTGACCTTGACCACGGCGGTTGTTTCCATTCAGAACAGAACTATCATTTGCTTAAAAACTGTTGGATTTTATGTCATGAATTTATGCTTGAGAAACTAGATGGTTACGAAGGAGAATTATACGTAAAATCCGGATGTATCTCCTACAGACATAAATCGTCGGCGTTTCGCCGCTCTGAAGCGATCATCCCGGAGCACCCGAGTGACGATCTTCGGAATCCTCTCCTCGCGCCCGTCTATGAGACTCGGGATTATCCCCTTCGCCATTAATAAGCGACCTCTCCTGGGGTCATCCCCGCTCCCCTCTCCCGGGGTCCGAGTCACAGCCGTCCCCGGGAAATAAAAGGGCTCGCCGCGTCCGAACAATCCTTTTTTGAATGCGAGTCCGTGAATATTCACGATCGAGTGGTCGCCACCAGGAGAGGAGATTAATGGAGTGGGTAGGTCGGGGACACAAATCGCTCCCCGCCCGCAGTGAACACCCTCTCTCTCTCTATCTACCTCTCCCCCTCTCCCTCCAACCAAAGGACACCTACACTATGGATCCCATTTTTCTCCCCCCCC
>LYUA01002492.1:91241-129060 GCA_002093875.1 Calopteryx splendens
CCCGGTGTGGGCTTTGGCCTCCCTCAAGATGCCTGTCCATTCTCCTCTGTTTGAAATTGTCTCACAATAAAGGGCTTCATTTGCAAGGTGTTCCAATTCCCATTAAAAAATGGAATAAAAACAACGTAAGGGGAAGCAATTATTTAACAGATTTTTTTCATTGGCTAGACTCTTACAATTTAAATTCAATAATTTCATCTACAGCATACGCTGTGAGACGCCGCGACGGTTGTTAGGTCACTATCCATCGGGCTAATTGATCGTTTTCAGGATGTGGTAGGTAATATTTTATTTTCGATTATTCCGAATTCTCGAAGTTGATGTATTTAATGTCTTCGTCACGAATTTTGCGAGGGAAAGGGTTCTTTAATGCATCGTTATGTTCCGCAGTAAGTTTTCCTTTGAATATCGTTATGATGCCGCCTACCAATATCTTGCGGGGCCTTGAATTCAGTCAACGTTGAACTCATACGATTTGGACGAGTAATCGTGTTATCTAGTAGTTAAAGTTATGCATGTAACCTTCATGCTCCTTAATAAAACCAGCAACTATGTGACTATTGAAACTATGGACGAAACTTGATGTGGTGATGTCTGAAAAAAGGCTGAATTCCCACATTAAATTGCACCATTTTTTTATATCCGTGACGAATATGGCACGAAATTATATTTTTTTTAAACCAACACTCTCAACCGAATGCTTTGAGAGTCATAACAAAAAATAGCGGAATAAAGATGGGGGGAAGGAATTTTTCCCGTGATTTCTTATGACGGAAGAAAATCCTCTAGGGATGTGTCCCCTAACTAAATTCTTATAATTTTTTCTAATTTCTAGAATTTGAAGTTTTCACTGATTTAGTGAATGGTGGTGATTGGCATAGTTATCAAGGTTTTATTTTTACGCATGCGTATTCCTACGTGCATCGAAGAGAATAACTTTTCTGTATTTTTTTCCGGTGGCATTTTACCCCGGAAATGTATTCCAAGGAAATTGGACTGATTTAGCGCGAATGAGAGTTTGAGAGAAAATTTGTTATTTTGCGTACTTTTAGTTGGATATTTGTATTGCTTATTCCCAATAATAAATATAAGGTGAGGAATTTCGATGCACCATAACCCCCTTCTGACGGTACATAAATTTTGGCATTGCAAGCGTGGTTGCCCCTCCACTTTGAAATAGGTGGGCCAGTTTAACCCTTCGTTTTTGGTTGTAAGGATAAGAGAAATGGCAAATACTAGATGGGTCATGTTCCCATCTCCCCATTTGCAAAGGATACTTGAGACGACCACACTTTGGAGGAAAATGAAATCTGAACACGTCCTAGTAAAAAAAATGTGGCCTATTTAGCTATCGCCCACTCACCATAATCAGTAACTCAGCAGCGTCTTGTTTGAAAACAAGGCAATTTCGCTTTAAGTGATGGAGTATGGCGAATTTGCGTTAATGTGCACATAGGTAAGTGGAGTTTTTTTCCTTGGATCACGAAACGTCGAGTACTATGCTTGTAAACATGGCATTTACTATTGGATACTTTCTCCGTCTTGTATTTATGATCATAGTTGAAGTTTTGCGTTGGTTCTGCATCGTGAGTCAAGTTAGAAAAGTCAATACGCTCGCAAGGTAAGGGAAAAAGCATGTATAAAAGCCACAGATATGTTAGTTTAAACATTATTTTCCGATCATTAGGTAACCGTCACACGCTAATGGATTATTTCGTTCAGGTGATCGCACCCACAATATTTGTAATACTCTTCAGCTTTATGGATTAAACCACATTTAATTCATTAGTGAATTGCACATTGTAGATAATGGTTTAAGAAACCGTATACTTGATTCTTGGATTTTCCAGTTTGATGCCTTTAAGGAATTGCATGATTTGACTGAACACGCAATCAGGAAATCGTACGAAGAGTTAAATGAGGCAATTGAACAGAGCGGTCGGGTAACAACAAGCAAGGAAATTACATAAAATTTCCATTCCGAATCGTGTGAAGTTTTTCTTGCATTAGGTTTATCGGCGAAAAAAATTAATCGCCTGAAATTCAAAGCTTTCTTTGAGAAGTACGTAAGTTAAAAACCAACGAGTCGTCTTCTGTTCGTCTTGTATGCCTTCGATTTAATTCCATGAAAAAATTCGTGAGATGTTCTGCTTTAATTAAGTAATTTAAATGCACGACTCTCGTACTTGTGTAAATCTTATTCCCGGCTTTATATTGTCTCGTTAAATCCAATCTTTATTTATGTAGAAGTTTCCTAAACGTTAAGGTTACTAACAGGCCCGATTTTAATGATAAATACTGCTTGTTAACGAACCTAAACTCCCTAGCAACTCGGCATTTTAGTTAACTAGAATTTTAACGGTCGATTCGGACATGAATAGTGATTATAAAACTGATTTCTAGATTTAATAGGAGATTAAAGTTGACCTTCTGTTTAACGAGACATTATAAAGCCGGCTCCTATTGAAATGCGTTCCTTTTAAATCTTCCTTTTAATCTTTTCATTGAGTACACGTTTCGTTTTTATTGTTCTTAAAGGAAACATTTCGCTCAGATATTCCACGTCTATTCGTTGATGAGCGTTGAATTCTTTATTGTAGAATACAGATATTGGTGTTATTACATTGGGATTAAGTTGATCTAAAACGACCAAAAATTTCAGTGGTGATGATGAAATAATGACATATCTTGTTTTAATTTAAAGGCACTATTTACTGTTGGTTCACCGTTTGAGTGATCAATCTACGAGGGGGTTACAATTAATCGGATAACGATGCATTCCTATTAAAATTACTGGCCCGTCATTCTCTAAATCGCCATTTATTATGCCTGAGGTCTGTTGGTATGGAGAGTGCACGGGATAAATGTTTGCGAATCGTTTTGTCAAGTGGCCTAATCCAATGTGATCATTAATGCCGGACCGGGAAGCGTAATTAATTTTCACTTAGCGCGATTTTCACCGCCAAGGGTTCGGGGGGGTACACTCTGAAACGAATGACCGGAGGTCGCCCTTGTTTTCGCGCAGGAATGCAATCAATCGTGCAGCCCCAAGCAGTATTTCTGCAGCAAATGAAACGGGGTTCGTTGAGTACCACTTCCCTTGAGCAATGGAATGCTTCAATGCGACGACCCTTTCCCAACGCCTCGGCGTCGACACCCGGGCACTTACTGATGACGAAGCTGCGGTCACCCTGGGGGTTGGCGGCCGGGGATGGGAGAGGAGGCGGTGTGGGTCGAGGGTGTCTCCGCTTGTCCCTCCCCAACCCTTTTCGTCCCCTCTCCCGAGGGTCGTAAGAGAAGAGAGCGTGCGTGGATCCTTAGGGGAACTACTCGAAGTGTTTTTCTTTTGACGCAAAACGTCTTAAGTTTCAGAGCACACATTGGGGACACCTACGTTTGTTCACAGCGCCCGCGTCTACTTCTCGACTGGAGAAGTTTATCCGTGCACTGTTTGGAAGGTGATGGATATTGCTACTCGGTGATAAACGATTCATTGAAATATCTAGAAAGCTTCCGAAATGTCAGCCTTGTCAAAATGACGTACGATTTTCACTCACCATGTGAAGCGTTTATCATCTCGTAAACCACTCTACGAACGGTAACGCAACAAAATAGAAATCCCTACTGGTCCCTAATAAAATTCTTATTAAAATATTTTTTAACCTGATTTTGTAAAAGAATATTCCATGTAAGTTTATCATACATATTACGTTTCCACACATTAATACGTGCCATCACCAACTAGAGAAGTGCATAATAGAAAGGTGCATAATTTCAAAGGTAATGAATTTGATTACACGTTAATAGAAGACATCTTCGAAAAATCTTGAGAACTAACCGATAACCGAAACTATGATTGATTTCCACGCACTAAACATTTAAAAAACATTTGACATCTCATGAGCCATTGAACGTAATCTAATGAACAAAGAGTTCTTAACGGTGCTTAAAAATATGCAAAATTAAATTTTAATAAAATAATACAGGGAAAAGCAATTTTTTAATAATATTCTACAAACGTTTAAATTGGCGTTTGCGTTCAACGTAAAATTTGCATTTCGGTCGGGGCTTGAATCCCCTCCCTCGTGTTATTTTAATTCCGAGGACACGCCTGAGAAGGAGAATCTACCGCTGTTAGGGAGTTCCTTCCGAGTCTTAAGGGGAACGCGGCTCTAGCGCGATCAACCATTCGATCTCGTTTGCATTTCAGTCCGTTGCAATTAAATCCACGCGGTACTCTTCTTGCATTCCTTTCCTCCGCGCATTGTTCGTTTCTTTTTTTCCTCTCGACTTCCTCAAAATGGTAGATCGATACTCGGAAAGATGCTTTCATTGCCCTCTGCCGGAATCTTAGGCGAGTGTTCCTTATGGTACATTTTCGATTCGGAGTGCGGCCGGGAGGGCCTTTTAGCGATCTGGCAGGAGGGTGACATCTTCGTCAAGTGCTCTCTCTCTCTCGATTTCTTATATGATACGCATACAGGAGTTGCCTGCCGATTACGATCGAGTTCGGTGCTAGGGGTGTATAGCCTCTGTCCTAGTCGCGATACGAGCGGGTTCGATTATTTCTATCATATCTTTCGTATCGATGTAGCCACTTGATTTTCTTTGCACGCCCAGTATGCATAATTATTTTTATAATTAATTTGATACTCTTATGATTGCTTGAGCTTTTTCAGTTCTATCACCGCATCAGCTGTTCTGATAAAAATTTCGAGCATGTAGGAAAGTTTTCCCCATAAGGTTTAATTGATTTCTTATTCAAATAACTCGATGATAGGTTTGTGTAATTGCCGCTTACGTGCTTTTCAGCCAACGACATCACCTTGGCTCTGATATAAATCAATAAATTCAAAAGAAAGCATTCAAAAATATTTTCCTAATTTACACTGAAAAAGAAGACATCAATCCATGAAGTTCCATACAGAATGAAATACCTATTGATCTCAGTAAAAATATGTAAACTTGTAAAAATCATTGGCCGGAGTCGATGAAAGGATTCAAAACTTGTTAACATGTGAATTTCATCCTTTATCTGCTTTTTTATAGCCATATGTTGAGTTTTGACTCGGGGAAGAGTCATCTTATATTGAGACTCGACTCGAGTTATGTCATAATGTTTTCTTTGATCGAACAGAAAAATGGAGGCGATTTCACTTGTTGAACGGTATTAAGGTGATGAAATCTTCCTTCTTCACTTTAAAATTATGCGGGAGAGTTGAAACGCATTACGATACATCCTGCCACCCCGTCTAATCAAGGCGTGGGTGCGACTTTCTACATACTAGAATTTCGTGGGCCATCAAATGTTGGCACAAGGATAGGGACTGCTCCCCTCTACCTCAGGATAGTGAATGTATGTATTGTTTTACTCTTCAAGTCTTAATTCGGATTGAACTCCACTCTCGCTTATCAAAACCAACTTTCTGGTTGGCTACTATGAATGGATGGGCAATGTATTTTTTTAATTCTAAACAATTACTGAGGAATCACTCAAGAAACCGTTTCCGCTAGATTCAATGTAAAGTGATAATTTATGAGAAGTGATTATGTTTATTTATGAATTGGAAGCCGATTGAGTTCGAATAGTAACTGCAATGTCACGACCGTAAAGAAGTAATCGACGGTTTATGGGACTATTTTCTGCTGAGCGTTCCTTCCCGTCAAAGGGCAAGTTAAATATGCATTAACTAAAATTTAAAGAAATGATTGGCAGAAGCTGTTGACTATATTTCATTCTAATGTTTGCATTTAAATGATGTTCAATTAATTTTGATCGAATTGGTTTATCAGCGGCTAATGAACTAACTTTCCTCCACTATGGGGTTCGATTTCTAAGCGAATGTTTCGGTGACGAATGTTTCAGTAACTTGGGGCCCCATATGTAGATGGAGCTACGATTCTGGATATCTGTCCTCTACACCAAAAAGAATCCTGCCTGCCAACTAATCACACACGTAATGGAGTACCTTACCTCTCGCCATTGGACACAAAATGTACTGCTATCGCTGTGACTAGTAATCAGGGTTTATTATTGGGTTTAGTTAGATGTAGATTTATGCTCAAAGCCGATCGAGTGATCAGCGATTACCAGGCTTAAAGAATATTTGACGATGCCAAATAAAAAAACTCGCCTTAAACTGTGTCGTTTCATTTCCTGCTACAAAGAGTGTTCTCTGAGCAACGGACACGTTTGCTGTAACTTTTTTTTAAATGTTTGATGTTTCATCCCTTTATGTTAAGACGGTTATTCCTTCAGGATTTTTTAGTCAGCGTTATATAACCAAATGTCACCATTAATTTCTATAATTATTTGGCCGACTCTGTGAAAAATGCGCTGGACGAAACACTTGATAATAGCTGAAATTCATTCTACCATGTAAAACTACCTCAATTTTCACCCATTTTTAGTGCGCAAACGATCTTTCCGACTATGTGACTCCATCGAAAATTTAATAATTATGAATATAATTCGAATAAATAGAAAAGGCGGTTTTCAAAAGACCAAGTTGCTGTTGTCGCACAAAATTTATGTATCGCATTTTTATCGCTTATTTGCACTTTTTTATTATTTTTAAATTGACTACCATGCATAAAAGTATCATTTAAATGTGTGTACCTACTATTAAACGTTCATCAACACAAATTTGATTTCAGCCAAGGTACTCCACATGCCATTTCTCATGGCTTCTGATGTTCTCATAAGGTCAGTTTTTACCTTCTGAGCAACCTAGATAATTGTTCAATTCCTGCGGGATTAGGTCCGTGAGCATGTATTTACAAAAATAAGTTATCCTCATCGTCTGTCAACGAACTTTATTAAAATTTGATTGCAAAGCTCGAGGGTGGAGTAGTTCTAAGCGCCCTGAAAGCCGCAGGCATACACGAACGCTTCGCCTATCGTGGGTTAGGAAGCCATTATCGAAGAGAATAGAAAATTGAAAACGTAGGAGACTACATCGCACCATACATCACTGAACGCACGGATGCAGGTGCCAGCTACGTGGCTTCTGAGGAAGATAAGGCAGATAAGCTTTAGAGATTTATTAATGCAACTTTTAGGTTATATCTCTTGAATTTACGTCAATATTTTAAGTTACGATGTCAACGAAGGTATATCATTCCCCGATCCCCTTGATATCAACAGGGAATATAGGCATTAAGTTGTACAGCGGGATTAAAAATTCGTTGTAAAAACGAGTGGCGACCATTTTGGTCGATGTTTTGATTTTCTAACGTACTGCTGTGTTATTTCCCGAGAGAGTATTTCATTTGAAATGGTTGTGAAGAGCGTCTCTATTCATTTCCGGGTGAGAGAATGAGTATGCATACTCGATATTTGTGAGTCACCGAGTTGAGTTAATATCCCTTTGACAGGTTTTACGAATTTCCCCCTGCGCTAGTCTTCCATAATTTCTGCTCTCGTGGGAAGATTTAGACTCTATCTCCTGTCACAGCCTCCCTCCTGCACCCAAATGCCTCCTAAAGGGAGGGAGGTTCAATGCCTTTTGTGATTTTGAGAACGGATTTGCATCGTAATATGACATCTTAATTTTTTTCGTAATACCCACCTATCATTATCTTATTTTCACGCTTGTGTCCATACAGCGAACCTCGCTTAACATAAGGGATGAAATCAATGTATAGCATCTTAAATAATATCCAATCCATGGAAGCTATCCATGAAAAACGATAATATTTCTGAGGTGGACCCATTCCGGTACAAACATTTCGTAAAATATCCGCAGGATTGTCCGTTAACATCGCGTGCTAACCGTATTTGGGGAATTTGGTTGAAAACTTAAACTGTAATTTAGTAAATTTTATGCGAAATTTGCTACTCTGAGTCTTCGGATTGTTAACATAAAAAAAATCGACTAAATAAAAGAGAAAGATTGCTTAGAAGAGATTAGGAATACTGGCAAGCCGTAACCAGCGATACCTATACCTACCTAAGAATTCGATAAGTTGAACAATACACTATTACCTGGCATACGGTTGTGACTCAAATGAATTATAAGATAAGCAATCCCCAGAAGGTATCATCATGAAGAATGTGTCTTGCCATTTCCTCATTTCCTGGTTTGCTTGTACATAATGTCTCTGCCTTGATTTTTCTGCGATCCTCGTGAATTCTATGATTTTTTTTTTAGAGTTTTTAACTTACTTATCACTCGTTCGTCAGTTCGTATCACGTTTCTTATCGATGTAGATTTTATGTTATTGTTTTTTTAAATAGTGTCATTCCCCTGCCTAGCTCGTGTTCGCAGTCCCCGTCTCTTCCTCCTCTCCCTCATTTAATTTCACTCTCTCCACTTCTTCTCCTTCCCTCCCTTCCGCACAGTTCCGTCAAGTGATTTTCTGCCAGCCATAACGAGAACCGAGCAGGGATCCCCGCGAAATTGTGCTTTTTTCAGGGAGCAGGGAGGTCAGGGATTGTTAAGCAGCCAATGGCGACTCGAGATCGAAATTCTTTTCCGGGCCAGGGGACGCACCCCTCTCGGTTTCCGTCGCCGACGACGTCCCAGTGAAACTAGGCGCGGCGGACCTGTGCGAGGTGCACTCCAGCGCCGGCGCAGCGGACGTGTGCGGAGCTTGCGAATGTGCATTCGAAGTGGGGGTCAACTCCTTTTAAGAGCAGAGGAGAAGGGAGGGGCAGAGATTGTCGGAAGTTTGTTTGAGAGTGGCGTGACTCGCTCCAATTAACGAGCCTCCGTTGGAGTCGCTCTCCTCGCATTTTGTCTCTTTTTTTCAGCTCAATCAAACACAAAAAAATAATCCTCTTTTTCAGCACCAATTAAGTCTTCAGAGGCTCCTTTTTTGTGGTTCCATTTTAACGCCAGACTGCTCGGGGATCATAAATTCGTTTGCTTTATCAGAACAGAAACGCTGCGTAAACTTGCCACTGGAGGGTATTGGGACTGCAGTATGGCGATCCATAGTGTTCCGCCATGGTGTAGATTCGGGAGAAGAAGGATGAAATCATGGGGTGACTCCGTGGAGTAAGCGAAGGCCCTCGTGTGCTTAACGTTCGTGGCGAGGCTGAACAGTCGGGTTCCATAATGCGCGACCTTGCATTAGGCGTCTCGGATAAGAATTCTGCCCGTTTTTCCTGAATCCCAAAGCTTCCCTAATGGCCATCGTTCAGCAGACACTGATTTCTGTTTGTCAAGGTTCGTGTGCTCTTGAAATGGATATCACGTCCATCCACGGCATGGATTCCTGACTCTTCCCCTTGAGTCAACAGTGGCTTCTCTTTAGCCATCGGCGCTACCACAGTTAGAATGGCTCATGTGAAATAGAAAACGTCGTCATTGATTTCTGAATGCCGCGAATGATTCAAACTCTCTCGAGCTCCTTTTGGTATAAGAGAACTGGTCATTGGGTGCGTAAATGACTACTGTAATGGCCGATTTCTTGCTCAAGCTGTTGCCATGCACGGGCCGGAATAGAGTAACAGAAAGGGTGTATATAATCCAGTAAAGTTTTCTTTCATATTCCAGATATTGTCATCAACTTCTCTAATGAAGTAATGCAAATTTGATAATTTGGTATTTTACTGTAATCATAAAAATTATACTCGTGTGATCTTCGCCATGTAAAATAAGTATTACCAATCCTAAAAGGCATTTGTCACAAATGTTTTTGCCTAGCATTTGAATTAAATTAGTTAAATGTTCAAATTGATTTTAGTTCAATCTACAACAGCAACATGCGTTAAAGTTGCTCTATTAAATCTACAACTACAAACCACAAAATGTATTAAAGCTGAAAAAGTAGTTGAATGTAATTATTGCATTTTGATCTTTACCCAATTTTCACTCTGGCCAAATCTTTCTTAAATTGAACTATAGATTAAGCAACAAAATAATTCTTCACTATTTTATGTTGGTAAAGGAAGGTTATTTTATTTATAAAATCTTTAAGATCAACGTGAAATGCAGATTTCGGTTAGAGATGGTTTGATTCATCCTACATGCAATCAACATTACCATTTTTTTAAACTATTACATTGTCTTCTGTCGAAACAAATCGTTGGAAAATTAAACACCTTACTATTATAGCCTTGACTTTTTCCGTTTCTTGGGCTTTTAGATAACCGATGTTTTAATTCAAGTAACACGACGAATGTGTCTAATGGATTTCTCCCTCAAATTGGTTAAATCTAGAAGAATATAACCATTAATTCAAGGCTGGTTACGTGAGGAAATCGCAAATTTTTTACGGTCATTCTAGAATGTGAGGGTAAAATGGTGGATGAAGGTGCCAGGAAAAGTTTCAAACATCATTAATTGGAGAATTTCCGAGTCCTTTCGTTCTTTAAAAATGCTAAAACTTTAAGTTGAAATCATGGGAAAGTGGTTCCATAGAAGTTTCCTTCATTATACGTGAAATTCGAATATTTTCAAACCTTCTTGTCCCTGAGGTAAAGAGTTAACAAGACAACTATGTGACAACAATCCTCGAGGAATGAATCAGACGCGTGATTTGAGTAATCAATACCTCCGTTATCTCCGAGTTTGGAAATGCGGAACCTCGTAAATTGGTTCGTTTAATCATTTAAGAACTCCGTGAATGTGGTATCAAATCCATGGGAAGAGTAACCCTGCATTATTGTGACAAATATTGGAACGCTCCCATGTCTCTCTCGTAAAACACCTAAACCACTTAGTATAGAATCCTGCATTCATTTTCCATTGATCTTCAAACCACTTAGCACATCTTTATATGTGTACGTATATCCCTCTTCCACGTCCTCCGTTTTGGAGGGTATGTGCTCAAAACGGATGAGAGTGAATCGTCACCCCAAAAAGATGAGGTATAAAGATGGAAATCGGGTGGTTCGTACTGCACGGAGCGAATCCTTCCACTCACCGATTACCTATTCCCAATTTAGCCAATATCTCGGTGTCGTTGTCTTCCGACTTGTCTTTGCGCGGACTTCTCCGCGAAGAGAAATCCAAATCTTCTCTATTTTCCCACTCTGATCGGTCGATTTTTTTTGCAGATTTACGCTTTATTTTTTTCTCGATCTTCGAAAAGGATCGAATGAAACTACTGTGCCGGCCCTTAAGGTCTCCCACCCCCTCCCCCGAGCGACGGGGAAGCGACGTCGGGTGTGAGGGAGGGCAGTTGCACTCTCTCGATGGACCGGTTGGAGGAGGAGGCCTCGTTAAGATATCACAAGTTGGGGAGGCGAGCTTCCTGTGCACACACAGACACACCCCCCCCCCACCTTCCAAATCAACCCTTCCCCTCTCTCTCTCTCCTCATTTTAGGTGCGGGGAGAGAAGGGCTTCGCAGCCACACCCCGCACACCCTCCCGCCTCCGAACCCTCCACCCCCACCAACCGCACCCACTGTGAAGCGAGCCCCACTCCTTCCACACGCGGATCTCTCCGCCTTGTAAGTGCGGCCGACACTCCTGTCCCGCTGCTCAAAGTGGGCACTTGCTTTATCTTAATTGCTGCGGGATGCCTAATATGCGCGGAGAATTAGGGGAGGGTGTGTTTGATGGTTGCGGCGGGAGGGTGGGTCGGCGAGTCTGCTTCTGGCAAAGCGTGCGCCCGTCGTGTTTCTCGCTGAAAACTGTCCGCCTCTCCCGTGGCGCCACTTCCAATGGCAGCGGCGATCGGCACGGCGCACGACTCCAGTGAGGGGTAGATTTGGATGGGAGAACGTCCAAGGACGAAGGGAGCAACCGAGTGACTACCTGTAACCCATAGCGAAATTTTCGGTATAAGGTTTTCAATTCGTTTTGTACACAAATTTCATAGTCTTTACGCGAAATAAACATTCAGAGATTCCAACGATATGAAGTCTTGGATGAAGAAAGTAAATATATTGTAGATGAGGATCTGGAGTACAGGAACAACAAAAAAGGCACTGCGGAGTTGGACGGCGAATAAGGGAGTTGGATCCAACTGTCCACTCAAATAGTAAGCATCCCCGTAAAATTATTGGGAAGGAAGAGTTTTTATGAGATCTTTCATAATATTTAGGTACGAAAAGAGAATTTTTCAAGACTTTTCAACCTCCATATTAATCTGCACTCTGAAGGAAAGTAAAGTGACAGCATGTATACTAAAATATTTGGTTATTTGTTCAATTTCCACAAATGGGGGTTTATACGTGTCATTAATAATAATCAACAGATTGGAGTGGGTGGTGAACGATTAATCGGTTCAATATCAGTTGAGGTGTAGGAAGGGGAAGCAAAAACGTGACTTCACGATATTGCCGAAAGAAATCTTAATATAATGCTGATTAATATTTATTTAGACCCTAAGGGTTTTTTTGATTTTATAATTTTTTTTCAATTCAATATAATGGGTGCGTCAGTTATGTTAATGGTAATAAGTTTGTAATTTTCATTTCATAGTAGTTAGATCACCCAATTTATCACAGCTTATTGGAAAAATAACTTATGAAAGATTAATTCATCGTGTACAAAATCAGTCACTATTTCAATAATTAATTACATAATTAGAATTGAAGTACAATTTAGATTTTGGTAGAATTTATACTAATAATTTCCAGCCTCAGTGGATTGACACTGAAGTCTATCCTGGGATCTAAAGGTAGAAGAGTTTTGAAATAACATGGCTATAACTTTTATCGATGGTTTCAGCGTGTTTATTTTAATGTATCTCAAAGGCACACCAATAGTTGGGTTAACATAATTTCAATAATAATTGCCGTCTTAATTTATGCCATGCACCTGCATAACTTCATCTTTTTGCTCATGGCATGTGAATAAGAATTTACTAATAAAATCCAATCCAAAAATAGGTTAGATTATTATAGAATAATATATTTATATAATGGATTCCCTCCAAAAACTCAGGCGCCGAGACGCAACCCACTCCAGTTGCCGTTTAAAAGTGGTTATTTCAGCCAAAATTTTAAAAATTCCTTTGCATTTAATGTTTGGAAACTCTCATGCTGAATTTTTCTAAGTGATGAATGGTGATTTTTTGTGCGTTTTTAATCAATGATTAAGTTTTTTGCCTTTTTTAAGGCGGTAAAAATTATCCATATTTTATAGGATGGGGAGCCGGACCTGTCACGGGCCCGAAAATTTATCTTGTCATCTCCGTTAAAGGCTCTTGAGAAATGATCATGGAGGAGGAGAAAATAAGATGAATGGAGAGAAAGACAAGCGAAGATGTATTAGGCGTGGTTGGGAAAGAGAGGGAATTGCTGTGCATGATGGTGCGTAATAGTTTTCCGGGACCGTCCAAAACTTACCTCCTATAAGTAGGCTATAATTATCGTCTTTATATGAGCAGCAGAGGAAATACATTATTTAATCCATGAATTCATCTCTTAGAACGATCCTTTACACAGGTTACTCGAGGGATACGTAAGTAGATTTGGAAGAGTCTCGAGAAGAGCTAACAGCTAGCATTGAGTCTTCATCCTTCCTCGCCCCGATGAGCGGGCGTTGGACTGGGAGGATCTTTGAGAGAAGAAATTTTAGGTCCGGGTGGTACTAACTGCCGAGGCGATTATCATTCCTGTAGCGTATTTCTAATATCACTCTTTTGCGTTCCTCATATGTATTTAGTGGCTCTTCGATCGTCCGTGTTAAAAACCGTTGTCCTAAACTTATGTAAAAATTCTGTCTAAAAATACCGACATTTCCTCTTATTGTTACCAAAGCCTTTTTGGGATATAAGCGCTGGGACGTTTCCTGTTGTATCGCGTCAGGTTTTCACAAATAAAGGCCGGCTTTATTGTGCCTTATCTATTTCGTGGATGGTTCTCTTATCTGTCGGTTCCCATGCACTAAAAGCATACTTAAACAGATACCGTGCCAAGCGCAAACTTATTCGACCTCGTAAAAACTTCCTCGGGAAATATTATAACTCGATGATTACAAAATAGAATTGAAACAATAACGGTTGTAGTGAGTTAGTGAGGAGATATTAGTACTAGGATATCAAAATCAGAGAGCAGTGGAAGAATGTCGTCGATACGTGAAAGGGTTGATCACCGAAGGTACGAAAAAGATGTTCATAACGGGGTAAATACATCCCGAGGAATTGATTAGAAAGATATAGCTGTCCAAATCCTGACATGTGTTTCGTGAAAACAAGCATCTCAACTGCGAAAAGTTAGGCATAATTTTTATTCTCAAATTCGAGTTGGGAGTGTGGGCATCTTGAAATTGCTGAAGATTTTATTCTCCAGAGTCCAATGTTTGTACAAGTATCATATATGCACATTGGCCATAGATATAAACCGTTTGAGGACTGGTGTCTTCTCATGTTGTTATGAGAATGAAGCTGTACCCAATCATTCGAAAGGTGTAAAATGAGACATATCTTTCAGATTTCATATTAAGTGAAAAGTTAGGATGTGAAACACAACTTTCAGCACATGACGCATTTAAAAGCTATTGGTGAATTATGTAAAATGTTGTTTCTTAATGTGCTACACGCGAAGTAGATTCAATCTATATGCGAGTTAGCTATTCTATAATAAACATTCTTTTTTGCCACATCGAGTATGAAGTTGACGAGGTGGATGAAAATGGAGTTTACAGCCAGTGTCCATCTACATATCTTTGAGCAATCTGAGAGGAAATACGAAGGAAAGAAAAAGAAACAAAAAGGGTGTTTCCGGAAGGAGAATCCCTCTTTCTTTTTGCAAAACATTCAAGCCATGTCATCATTGCAAAACATCCAAGCTAAGCGAAAATACACTCGAGTAATTTCTATTAAAAGCTTATCCACTTTGCAGATAAGGGACGGAGGTTTAACGAACTGGTTAAGTTTGAGATTTTGAATAGCATAAAAAAATTTTCATTTTTCACAATTTTTTGTGTATCTCTTCCTCGCCAATCCCAAATATTTACAAACTTATCTTAAACAGAGCTGTTGACCTCCAACCCCTACTAACCCTCTTCCCCTTCATAAATCCTTTTGTGTGTTTTCAAACGAGATTCCCATTCAATTCCCTGCCTCAATGACTAAATCCATATTGACTTATCTCCTACTGCATGGTTTTCTTTAAATATGATTGCTTTTTACTATAGTCACATCGTAATATTTCTAACAACGAAACGTGTGTTGCGTGTGGTGAAGTTTACGTGGAAACGCCAAGTTACAGCCGTTAGGGCCCAAACCACAGTCGTCAACCTAAAGGTTAGTTTGATACGTGACGGTAGAGCTCTGCTAACACTTAGCCCAGCGGCGTGTGAAGTTCACACATCAGGGCAGGGGGGCCAGTTCCTTTCCCTGTGCCGCCTGGAGTTTCCCAGGATGATCTGGTACCCGAAAAAAAATCACACATCTTGGGTGAAGCTGAGGGTGCCGGGAGGCGTCACCTGGAATCGAACCCGACCCCTTCGGTTAGTAGCCCAGCGTCCCTTGCCGTTAGGGCATTATTAAGCATTTCAACAATGTTACCTCTTGCACAATTAATTTACGAAGTGTGCGGTGACGACAATGGCCCTCGATCGAAAGAGGATCCATCGTGCATCGGACGCTAAGAAACCGGTTATTAATTAGACTGCAATTTTTCTAGTGCGGAGTGGAGAGGCAGTCGATGAGCTGCGAAGGGAGACATTAAAGTAATTCAGTCGCTTACCTGCCTCGTAAGAGGCATGTCACGCGCGAGGTGGAAGAAGGGTAAAAATAGTTTAAACCAAGAAAGTGACGATGATGAATTTAGTTTAGCTTCTATGCTAAAATACCATGCCACGACCTACGGATCAGTAGGTGAAAAACATTCTCACGTATGGAGTGTGGCACTATATCGACCAGAGACCATCGCCTATCTAGAAATCAGACTAGAGAATGGAAGCTTTAGAAATCTGGTGCTGCAGGTGAACGAGTATTGGACCGATAATTAGGCCCTTCAATGTTCCGAGTGTGTAATAGAGAGACTGTTTACGGAATTTTTTTTCAATCTCTCCCAAACCCACAATCAAAAATTGCCTCAAAAAGTGTGGTCATTCCACCGCCTAAAATTAGGTGACGCATACGTTTACACCGTTGGCTGTATTGACCTCAAAGACCATCAATATGATTGAGTAATGTCGGTGGGTTAGTGCTTAACAGACTAAAAAAAAAAAATGCTTTGTGGCTAATATCGTGTGCCCTCCATGATTCAATCCGATGCTGGAGATCGGATGGACGAGTAAAGTTAGGAAGGATGGTGCATGAAGAAAACCAGAAGAGGAAAGGCCGTATGGATCACTGCGTGAGAAGGAGGAGCGAAATGAATTGAGTACGCTTTGACAGAGTGGATTAATTGTCAAAAGAGGAACGAAATGGATTGAGTACGCTTTGACAGAGTGGATTTATTGTCAAAAGAGGAGCGAAATGGATTGAGTACGGTTTGACAGAGTGGATTTATTGTCATCATAATAGAAGGAAAGGCTTCCGAATGTAGACCAAGGGCCGAAGGGTCGCAGCCAACTGATCTTCGTATTGAATGAAAAACGGCGATTGTACCTAATTACGGTTTTTTTTAAGTCCCATCCAAACCCATTATTACAAGTTGGCGCAAAAATGGCGCCTCCCACTTCCTAAAATTACGAGACGAGATGTACTCCTAATTACCAAAGGGGGCATCAATGTGGCTGAGCAATGTTTCAGATCTAGTGATGTACAGGATCCAAAAGAAATACTGGGTAACGGAACAGGTGTGCCCTGTATTTCAAAGAACTAGAACACATCCAACGGAATTCCCAGGGGATGCTAACCAATTCTTTAATAATGTGAAAACCGGAGATCTTGACTTCCACACCGGCTCCCACTGTTCATAATTCATGGAATGGTGGCAGGACGTTTTGAGGCACGGTCGTTGTTATCATTTAAGTCGTCGTTTTCATGTTTTCTAAACATGAAAACTGAAACCCATGTTTTTCATTCTATTTTTTTCTTCTGGAACCCTTTAAACGCCTCCTGCTATTAAAGGAGACTTTTGCATGGGGAATGAAAATGATCCTAATAACGCATAATTAAGATAGGAGTGTCTGTCTGTTAGAGTGGTCGAATCTTTTGCAGTGCGCTCTCGACGTAAAAGAGGTCTCCGCCTAGGCACGAAGTCTTCGCCGCGGGGCTCCCCCTTAACGAAGTGAACAGCCTCCTATTAAAAAACTTCCACAGCGCAATTACTCCAGGATCCTTGCTTGCAGCTCCTCGAGCGCCGATTTGAAGGGGACAATTTTCCCCCTGCAATTTGCAGCCAACCTATTTCGCATTCGCTCGCTCGTGGTACTTGCGCTAGGAAACGTTTATGCGGCCCTCTTGCGATAATTACTCCTGCTCACGATTGAACACTCGCGGAGAGCCTTCCAAGGCACCAGTCCCAATTGCCCCTCCGCCGCCGCTAAGAGATTAATGCCCCCCTCCCACCCCCCGATAAGCCACCTTCAGCCTTCAGTTACTTATCTCTTGCGACAACTTTCGGCGGCCCCTCCTTTGAACCTCCATAATTTTGATCGACATTCCGGTCCTTCTATCAGCCGAAAGGATACTTTTATATCGTCCCACCGGTGTCCAATAACCGATATCAACACCGCAGTGCACTCACCTAAATCACTTAACTCTTAGGGCTCAGCGCGGCGTAGATAGGGATCAGTCATAAACGTTTTCCGGAATACATCCTCTTGGGACTACACTCCAAGCCGTGAGTGGCGAGGCATTTCAAGTGTTTCTGCAGAAAGACGAGCTGTAGCAAAGCTTTTTGGTTTTCGGAAGATGGAAGGCTTTTATCGAATCAGCGAAAATCTCACGATTATATCATTTTGATCCTATTTGAATTTATCATCATTGTGCATGAGTAGTGATTTACTCGTAGTATCTTAGGATCCTTTTATCCTACCATGTTTGTATTTTAAGCGTGGGCATCTATGTTTGGCAGAGAGTGTTAGGGTTCCGGACTTTTTTTTAGATAACAGCGGGTAAATTTGAAGTTGGTAAAGGAATATCATCAAGGTCTTTCAGCCATCTTTGGCTGGATTGGCTTTTGTTATTATTGTGAGTTTGAGTAGGGAGAACTTTAATTTAAATAAATTTGTTTAAATGGCCATCTATATTTTTCTTAACATAATATTATTTTTCGGCTTCTCTGTGTTATATTTTTTAATTCTCAAGGATTCAATTCCTTTCAAAAAAGAAAATAAAAAGAAATTATAGAATTCTTATTTGGTCGGGATGGTCTAATTTGTTATCAAAATGTTCGGGGTCTTAGAAAAAAAATTCAGTGACTGCTGAGCATTTTTCCACACTCATGTCGCTTGCTATCTTCTTGGATGCAAGGGTTTTTTTTGCCTATGCCTCTGAAATACTCAGGTACGTAAATATTTTTTTAATCCCCACGGAGGGAGAATGTTAGAGAGTGAATGTTGCCGCCCGTCGCGAGCCAATGATTTATTTTTGCTACGAGTCAATGACCGGACTGCAACGCAACCGTGACTTTTTCTTGACTGCAGCGGTAATTTCAGGTCATTGAGAGTTGACGACTTAACTCATTTTTTTTTATTTTGGTCAGGAATCATGAAAAATTGCGTTTTATCTCGGATCTTTTTAATAAGCAAGGTTAGGTATCACATGCATGGTAAATCATGGGACGTCGAGGTTGTGTTTTGAACTTATACTCTAATTGAACGTTGATCAGACCCCGATAAGTCCGTGATCCATTTGAAAACATGAATGCGTGTATACCCTTCGCATCGTTCCCTATCGGGGTAGGAAAATTGAAAAAAAATAACCCTGATTTTTAGGTTTTCCCGGGAAAATTACCCTTTACTACTAACTTTTTCCATGCTACTCCAAACTCTCATATTTTTACGCCTCTGCCACCTTATTACGTTGTTTCATACGTTCCCTTCTGTTCCTGAGACTTATAGCATTCCTTGTGTTGGAAGATTCTTCGACCACATTCACCCTTGATTATCCCGGTCTACTCCCTCCCCCAAAATCATTTGCTTGCTGTGCTCTTATATATCTCTGAGGATTCGACTCTCATCCACTGTCTCAACTCGGCCGAACCAACGTGGTATACTTTTCTCACTCTTATCTATTGCCGGCACATCCAACCCGCTTTCTTTCATTACCTACTCTTTCCTCATAGTATCTTTCTATATTATAGGGTAAGATCTACATGTATTTTTTACCTCAAGCACTCAAGTGCTCCATAACTACCGCTTTAATTCGAAATTTATGTTAATCCTGGTTAACCCAAGTTACACTTCCACTCGTGTTGTGTGGGGAGGAGTACCCTTGTCTGCTTGTACCAACTGTCATCGTTGCTGTCTTTGACGAGCGTTCATTTTTTTATATTCTACTCATTCTACCAAAAACCTTTCTGCTGGTATTCTAACGCATTCTTTTCAGCTACTTATACCGTGTATCGTAAGCATTTAAAGTTGTAAAACAATAAAAAAACGTTTTACGCAAGTTTCTACAAAAATTGAGGGCGGGAAGGTAATAAATGGATGAGAAGGTCCCACGGGAAGTCCAAGGGTCATGCATGTGGGTCACATAAAGGGGCGTGCGAGTCAGTGATGCGTAAGGGAGATCGCTAGGATAGAGAAGAATGGAAGCCTGCTGTTAACCAACCTTCTTACTGAAATACTAATGAATGAAGGTTAGCTATGCGAGCGAATGTAAAAAAAATGTGAACCTCATGATGTTAAGTATCTTAAATCACCGTTTTATGAAAATCTAATTGTTAATAATTGACGGAATAAATTAAATAAAATTTTGTGAAATCCTCATGTCAAAAAATTCCACGTTTTTTTCCATTTCCTCCGTGATGGATAACTTACACAAACCTAAGGTTGGAACCGCTTCGTCCGTTTAACAGTTTAGTTTAGATAATTGAATTTGAAATACCGCTTTTAAGGCTGCGTTGGTTAAGATTTTGTTGAAACAACCATTTTTGAAAAAAAAACAACCTGGTAATATGCCATTTTTTCTCGTATGTGTGCAAAAAAATGTTAATAAGATATTCAAAATTCGCCTAATTTCAGCGATTTCAGCGAAAAATTGACCCTACCCACTTGCGTCACCCTGACGTGGCGTTATCGATGTCTAGAGTGTAAAACGTGCTTTTTTTATAAAAAAAAGAGCTCCCCATTTTATCGACCACACTATGTCGTGACGAGGATAGCCGATCTTTCATCCCTCCCAACCTATGTCACTGCTGGTATGTGTCGCGCAATACCCGTTATCACATTTCCCGCGGATGTCACCTCCGACCTCTCTCTGCAGAAAACATACGCGTGAATGCGAACACTTCCTTCCTCGACAACGGAGTAATAAAACTCCGCGTCGTTAAGATATTCTCCCAAGGGCACCCTTCATTGAACCGATGTCTTTATAAACCGCTCCCTTCCGTCGCGGCGGATTCGCTCCCCCTTTTTTCCACGGTTTTGCATCGCCCTTTCGAGTCTCTTGCTCCGATTTTTTTTTGCGTTTCCTAATTCCCTCGCAGGCGCTCGATCGGATGCGGCGATAGCCTCCCCCAACGAGCGAGCGTCCGTTCGGTGCCCGCGGTGGTGCAACCGCGCTCGCGCTCTTATCGCCGCCATCTGGTGCCCCCGGTCGCTCACCGGCGGCCTCCTCGCGCCACGATCCTTCTCCTCCGGCATGCCCCCATTGCCCACCACCCGGGGCCCTGGTTCTGGGTCGGCAACCTTTCGTCACCTCGCTTCTTGCAACGTGTGGCGACGAGGCCGTTGTGACCCCGGCGAGAGCCTGCCTCGGTTCACCCATTTCTTCATTCACTGCGATTTGCTTGGAGGATTTTTTTCTGGAAGCATTCCTCCGCATCTTTCTCGTTTACGTTCTAACATATAAAACTCGAGTTGGCCGTAACTTTGGGTAAGGACATCGCAAAACGTGTATAGACACTCATAAGTCTCTTTGTGCAACAGTGTATTTTTTTAACAATAAAATGTTTACCTACTGTAGGCAGCCCACGTCTGCCTACGATGGGGTTGCTTTCAGGTCCCGAAACATCTGTAAGTTTCTTTTTTATCTTTTATTTTGAAAATTCTACGAGGAAAGTGGGGAATAGGATCAAAAGGTACGACTTTAAAAAAATTAAGACTAAGATATTGTTCTGCATTCAAAGCAACAAAGACAGTTTTCAAATAAATGTAGTGGAAGGTGCACGTCTACAAGGGTAAGACTTTTGCTATGCAGACGGCAAGATCTAAAAGCAAGAGAGAGAGAAAGTATGCATGTTAGCCCAAGCTATCACAGCAAATAGGTCTTAACTTCAGGTCACAATAACGTGGGAATAGGAAAATGTTCGTGAAAACCCTCGTGGACCTTTTTATTTCCCTGCGATGTTGGCCAGTGATGCAGCAGAAAAAAATATTGGAAGCAATGAAAATGTGGTGCTACAGATACAATTATGAAAATAAAATGAGCGGACTAATAAAAATGTCGCTCGAAGAGTAGTGAAGGGAGAACTCTATGGAATATTTTGACGGGATGAAAGGGAAACCAATTGGTAACACACCCTGAGGCACAAGACCTTACCAAATGCCATAATGGATCGAACAACAACAGGGAAATACTACAGGGCGAGGTCAAAGGTGAATTAAGGGAAGTAGATTATGGAATACATCATCTAGAAGAAACGAAGAGTTTAGCATAAATAGGATAGATTGGAGGGGTGCTACTAGCCAAACTTCAAGATTGAAAATCTAAATAATAATGTTTATGTATACGATTCGCTGTGGGTATAATTATTCAAAGTCACCTCGCGGAGGTCTGTCATCCTACATCCTATCTTCAAGCTTCTAAGGACATGGCTGGAATTTGATTGGTATAATGAATTCACAGCAGACTAAATAAAACTGTGCCTTTTTGATTGCCGCTACGAAACAGAGAAGTGGAGGCGTTTGAAATGTGAGCGGTTCTCTTATGGGAATTAAGGGAATGCGAGGGACTTTGCTGTCAGCCTGCGAAAACCGTCGCTTCAATCGTTTTCCTGTGGAAAAACAAAAAAATATAAAAGTAAAAAGCAAGGAATGCCAATAAAAAGTATTATCACTTGATGTTGGACAATACTAAAGTGCGTATTATAAACAAATATTTGAGGTTTTTCACGTTGGAATAAGATGATGCATAATAAGGGATTGTTGATGGAATAAAGCTCAAATGCCTTGAAGCTCACTCAAAGCCTGGAAGCTTGAGTGTATCTCTTTTTCGAAAAAACCACATATATAAAGCTTCATATTTGTACTATTACGCATAATCTGAGTTAAATCTTCTTGGCGATTGAGTTTTAACAGGAAACATCTGTAGAAGAATGAATTGCAGAGCGTGGGGATTTCATGGATGATGTTCGATTCGTGTTTGAGGAAAAGCAGGGTCGTAATCTCTTACGCCCTGCCATGATAACCTAAAGCTTCTTACAGAGATGGGATAGGAATTTTATTGACAGACTTCCATCACTGTCGTAAATTTGGATAATTCATTAAATAATGTGTCTGGATAGTAACGATTGTTGTCCTGAATGGGAGATACCTAAAATACCAAAAGCAATATGAGAAAACTAAAGCTGACAGGTGTAAAAAGTATAAATATCTAAAAGTTTTACTTAAATATTTACTCAGCATAGAAGAGTCGAGTATAAAGTACGTTAGGAAGAAGGAAGTAGGAAGAAAAGCTGGAATCGCTATTTTAAAAAAACTCATAAGAAGCCTCGAATTTATTAAGGTAAAATACATGTACATAAATATGAGGTATAAATGACATGTTTTTGGTCAGTACTTGCTCAGCTTGAGTTATGAAAGCCATATTCTTAATTTCAGCACATAAACTCACAACAATGACTTTTTGTGGTCAGTTTTTGTGCTCCGTTTTGCCTCAAGGTTGTGTTAAGATCTTGATAGTACTAATATCACCGTTAGATAAGATAATGCTCCGAAGTGTGAAGAGAAGCATTTTCCAAGAGTGAAAGTTACTTGTTTCCTATGTCGTCTCCTGCGCTTGAGCACTTCAGAGCCCTGGCCATGTCCGGACGCCAGAGTCATCTCGAGTTAAGGTTTTCAGATGCCTTTATTTATCAAGTAGTTTAAATTTACAATTGTTCGAGACCAAAGGCTGAGGAAGGGATGCGTCATAAACTTAGGATTAAATGCGTGACCGAAAGTCCTCGCCCTAAACAACGCTTCACATTCAAGCCAATAGCTTGTGTGATTACAAATCATTTTATACATTTCGTTTTTAAAAAATACTCGATTTAATCATAGAAAACAAATACCAAGCTAAACACTGCAACACGCGAAGAATTGCAACACCGTTTGCTATGTAACAGACGATTATCCGATCCGAATCTTCGAGAACTTCATCAAATAACGTATTTCTGTCCTTGGAAGCCAATCCCATTGTGCGCTTACGCGATTAAACTTCGAAAAAATTAACCTTACTTATTTATGGGGACACATAAATTAGCTTACAATTTAGGTGCTCGGATAATTTTCGTGCTTTTAGGAACTCGTTTAGTTAAAACTTATGGAGAAACGGGACGAAATAAACCCCTTGCCCAGGTTACCCAGCGAGAATTTGGGCGCAGGTGTTTCGAAGTTTCTAAATATAGTGTACTGTAATATCAACATTTAATGAATATAATGAAATTATTTGAGAATACCACTACCCATTAGCTAGAATAATCATCATGCTGTTCCTTTCACCGTTGTCAGGGATTTCAATGAAAAACGTGAGTTTCTGACAAAAGTCCGAATAACACCTGTAATTGTATCAGTCGAAGATCGATTCCGGTACAAAAAAAGGATGTCCAACGTCATCCGTTTGCGATTATGTGTAGTTTAATCCAACCATGTTATTTTCTGATTTCCAATCTCTACATGTCTGTGTTAGTATTATTTAATTCTTCAATTTCTTCCGGTGACCAGAAACGAATGCATGACGCATGATGAGCGGAGATGATTGTTTTCGTAACCATTAGTTTTTCAATTTCTTAAAAGACTGCGTCTTATTCTTTAGCCTCCACGGTGGTATATTACGGTTAAATAAATGTTTTAATAGTTTTCACAAATTCAAAAACTTTTAATTAAGCCCTCATAAATTCGAAAGTGAACGAATTTTTGGCCATCCGTTTTCGATTTGGGTCCACCGCGTGACGTCTCATTCCTCGGGAGGAAGAGACCCTTGATAAAGTACCGGATGTTGGGGTGGGGCGGGGGAGGAAGGGGAGCAAGCGGTGGGGGTACGCGGATGGCAAACGAGAGGCGATGGAAGCACTTAAAATGGAGTGCGGGCGGCATTTAATTTGGAAGATGCCGCGTCGGCGCTTTGTGCGCCGTGTGGGGGTGGGGAGAGGTGGGGGGAAAACAATAATCGAAAACGCCTTCGTTTTGAAGAACGAAGCTTGGGGTCCCCTCGGTGGAAATGTGGTGCGGGGAAGAGTTGCTCGCCCTAGGAGGACATGGTGAGGGTTTTATAACCAAGGGTTAGTACCTTGGGCAAGAAAACTAGGTACCGGCATCCATGATGTGGGAAAAATAATTGGTGGTGGTGGTTTCCCGTTGCCTTCCGCAATAGCCCTTTCAACGCGACGCAATCACTTAATTGGCCACCCCACTGTGCCCAGACGATTCTGCAGCCGCCTCACTGAGGAGCAGACGCTGCAGGGATTACTTTTCTTCTGGCTCCTGCCCTTCGAACTATCTGACGGGCGACCCTACCAGAAGTAATTTTCATTCCTCCCGCCAGCACCGTTTTAGGGGTCATCGGAACACGAAAACCCTCGCACCACGTCATCGGGTTTCGTTGTGATGTTAGTGTCGTATTAGTCGTGTAGCAGTGTTGTCCATAAAAAAAACTACCGTAACCGGTAGACTACCATTAATAACAGGTACTGTTATCAAACCCTATTATTTATTAACAGCATAAAATGTTTCACTCGTTGATATCTAGGGGAAGAAAATTATACTAATATTGCAAAGTACGGTATCATTGAATCAATATTACTTGGATCCAATAACTCTATAACGATAACTAGGGCAAGAATCCTAACTACTTTTCAGCACCAAGGGCTATGAAACTGGATTTTGAGGTTTTATTCACATATCCAAGATCAGCGAACAATACCTGTCTCGAGCGTTATAAGCCCGTCAAAGGAATTTATAACTCCCCATTTGAACAGAATGCTAAGAAAAGCCGCCCGATTCTTAGGAAATTCTCGAGAGCGAATGGAAAGCATCACGAGCGTCATGGAAGATATTCGGTGGGAATGATCCTCGGAAATTGGATGCAAGGTTTTTAAATGCAATTAACCCGGAGAGTCAAGGGTACCAAGTAAAGGGTCGAAGGTATGAATCTTACTTCGCTCCACGCCGGAAGGCTAGACCACAGTCACGCTTTGAGGGAGGGGGAGTGGGTTCACCGCAGAAAAAAAACTCAAAATGTTTGGGAAATCAATACATGGGATCCTATTTCTCGCAAACTATACGCGACCATCGCGGTGGAAAAAATGAGAAATCCGCAAGTAGATAAAAACGGCATTCATTTTATTGCAGCTTACAAGAGAGCGCCGCTGCTTCAGTTACTCTTGCCGTAATCAATCAGACCCAGTGCTTACCTGAGAAATTCATGTATCTCGCATGGTGGTTTATGACTCGTAGATACCGGTAAAATAGATAATCATGGGAAGGCCCCACTCCTCTTTCGGGAATCTTCGGTCTCAATGCGAGGGAGGCGAAGGTCAATTCTGTCGCTTCCAATCCTCAGACACGCATTGGGATCCTCGGAAGAAGAGTGAAACCTTCATTGATTACATTTCGTGGGAGTCTTCAAAATAGGTTTTGGAAACTCAGTATTTAAGGAAGTTAGGTAGCAAGTTTTAATCAACTTTGAAAATTGCCGTGAACTTCCACCTTATGACTCCGTCGAATTTAACTCATTTCTCTTGAGGATTTTTTTCTTCACTCCTGTGAACAGTACCCCATATCTTTCGGCGCATCCTCTGAGCCATTTGGGGGCGGTGGGCACATACGTAATGAGGGTCCCTCGGGGAGGAGGGCTTCCGCAGCTGCGGACGATGCCCTTTATGCTGACCGACTTCCCGGGTGCGGGTATTGGATCTTTCGTTGCAACCCAGCGCAGAAATTTCGTCACCAGGATGACGTCATTCTGCTGCGAGACGGGAAAGCATTCATAGCTTACGTATGTGTGTGTGTGTTTATTTACGTATTTATTTGTTTAGAATTTTACCTCGTGTCAAAATAAAAGGATTATCCTCCATGTTTTAGGTAGGAGAGGAAATATTCGCGTAGGCAGAGGAGTTAAAAAGATAGATTTCTCAAGAGTCAGAGAATTTTTGGGGCAAGGGCATTTTATCGGTGTTCCACTTTCCGAGATTATGAGAAACTATTGAATGTCCAAGTTCGGTGGGTATTGGGATCTACGAGTAGCCAAAGCTGTCCAACTTACTCTCAGGAACAGTGACACCATTGCCTGTGTGTATGACGAGCAGTGGTGGTTAGAAGTCATTGAGGATATTAGCTTAGAGAATTTGGATGTTTTTGTGTAATTCTATCAACCATCTGGTCATTTAAGATATATTGTTATTGAACGACATTTAAAATATATTGAGGAGAGAGTAAGGGTGTCACAGACGTGAAGTAATTCCAATGCTGTTTAAAAAAAACACAGAATAAGATCAGGAGAAAAATCTTATTTTTTTCCTGAACTTTTTTAGTTTTATTTAGGCGTTATAAATAACAAAAAAGCATTTGCGATCTTTCTTCAATTTTTTAAAAATTTAATCATGCACATTAACATTCTGAATATAGCATTTTTTTAATGTAATCATTACATTAACATTCTGAAACTGCATTTCACGAAAAATTAATATGAAAAAAACATGAATTCTTTGCACATTTAGCTCATACTATTGAAGTTTTCGAGAGTTTTGCATGTCCGTGCCTTTTAAACCAATTGAATCTCAAACTCAAAGCTTTAACTGAAGGTACCTACAATAGAGTAGTTAATCGTGTAAACATTTTGATTTTTTTAAACTACCCGCTGTAGATATTCGACCCAGAATTTGGATTTTTTTTAAAGTACATATTTGTGACCCTTTATAAAAAAGTGCTCAAGTCTCAAACTTGAAATATATTTGGCATATCCTATTAGTACATATGTTATCCCAAATAACTTTGACTTGTTGAACAAACTCCCTTGCCTCAAAATCAATCTGAACATTTCAATTTCCACTATTTCAAACCATTCATTATGAACTAATTATAAATTTATAATGATAAATACAGAATTTAAGCTCATAATGTGCTTAGCATCACAGTTTTTGTCTCATTGTCTTAGGATTTATCAGAGCTGAGGTATGGCAGTTACCGCTAACGCTTATCAATAATATAGAAAATGTTAGCCAAGATAGAAAAATGTCTACTATGTTTAATCTAGTGTTACTGAAAATAAAATAATAGTTCTACTGAACTTGAAATGGATTAATCCATGAAAAATTTTCTTTAATTAAAAGGCCCTGTTGGCGCTTGAAATTTACTTGAGGTCAACGCCAGACAGACAGACGCCATTGAAGCGCTTCCAACAGTTGTCAATGTTGGTGGATTCGAGTATTAATTCGTTAGTTGTAGTTACCATGAAGGCTGTTGTCATGATCAGTTGAAGTATGAAACGATCATTTATTTCTATGATGAATATTTCTAAGACCACATAAAATTTCCTTAAAATTTATATTCTGTACGACCGGTGGAGCAAAAAGCAAAATTGCTGTAGCTTCGTTACGAATTGAGGCTGTGATAGAGTTTGGCGTTAAGTCTTGAAATTATTCGTGACCGCGGACAAAATTCATTGTTTCGCACTTGTCCCTAGAGGAGCGGCCAACTCCTTGGTGGCAGTAGTAACTGAAACAGATGACTACCCGAACGCGAGGAAATAAACAGCAATCCGAAGAACTGCTATAGGGTGTTTATTTCAATAACGATTTCCACCAACGGTGCTTCCAAGTTGGATAATATTACGCGGTTCTTCTCTCTCTCTAATATTTACGTCTTTCTTCCTCATCCGCTCCTCTTTAAAGTAAATAAATACGCCGCACAGTAACCATTTCTGTTTCAGAATGTTAATATTTCAACCTAATAATCTCAAAGGAGAATCTCATTTCGTTCCGTATGCGAGTGAAGGAAAGCAATCGTTGGAAGTTTTTCTTTGGCCGCGAGTGCTTTCAAGGCTCCAGCTTGACTCGAATGAGTTCGAGATGAAACCGACTCGAATGAGATCTCCAAAACGACGATATTTCTCCGTTTAAGCGAAGAAAATTTATGAAATAAAATTGAAGAGACACGTCAGGATTTCCTTAGTGACAAAAAATACCGCATTCATTCGTAGCATAACGCGAGTGAAGAGACTCGGTGTCTCACGACTCTCGTGTTTGGATTGCTTCATGAAAGTACCGTCCGTTGTATTGAGCGGAGGGCGTATCCCACCTTGTAAAACCATTCCATTCAATTTATTTTCACGTTCCGCGCTACGACGCCGGAAAAAAGGTCATATATTTGGCCTACCACTGATAAAATAATGAATTATATGCCTTCGGTTACGTCCAGACTACCTAATACCTTAGCACACACCGACGAGAAACTCCTAAGGCAATAGATTTAATTAATTTTATTTTACAAAATTAAGCGTGGCACCCCAGTGGGTAGAGCGCTCGGCTTCTGGCGAGAGAGTCTCTAGCCTGGGTGAACATGGCCACCCCCAGCTTCACCCAAGCTGCCCGAGTTTTCGGGCACCAGTTTTGGGAAACTGAAGAGGCGTAAGGAATGGAGCCTTCCCCTTTACCCTAATGTGCGAGTTATGCATGCTTATAGAGCTAACTACGAGGCGAGCTCCAACCTCACTTATTTAAAACCAACCTTCCGGTGGTTACTGTTATTCTTTCTGCATTGGACCCAGAATTAGAACTTACAAATACATCAGTTATTTGAGTGAAATAACATATTTGTAATTCATAATGCGAATTATAAGTAGAGGAATAAGTACAAAAATGTGAAAATATTTGCATGCGTTTAAGTGCAGTTAATTAATTATGTCTTCAAATTTTGCAGTGTACAGTGTTTGGTGGTTAATTGCGTTCGGCCACTGAACGATGGGACCCAGATCCAAATCTGGGGTTTGCCTCCTGGATACCTAAACATTTAAATTTTGGAAACCGAATGTGTCGCAGTGAATGGAAATTTAACTTCTACCCCGATTGTATTTAATGATGCCGTAGGGTTTAGTAGTAGGTACGTGAGATTATTTGATTTAACCCTCGAGTGGTCCGCCTTAAGGCTTTGAATATGCTATTCGTGAAGAAATTAAAGGCTATTTATGCAAATAATATAATTACAATATCTTTGTGATCGGTATATTTGGTGATCCATCGAACGTTTAGTTGAATGAACACGCTTCTGTAAAACATGATTAAATCAAATGTTGGATGACAGCATACAAAGAAATGTCTATCACCCCACGTCAGTACCAATTGCTAATCAGCTAATATCAATCGTCATTTAGGAATACGACAGCCGGTTGGATCTCAAGTAGATAAGAAACGGAAAGTATTCCATCCAAATGGAAGGTTTCCGCATACTTACGTTACGTTTGGAATATGTTGGGATAAAATTTTACAAAATGTTGAACTCGACCGCTTGTGGGGATTGGGCGTTCGTCGCGTGACATGCACTGTCCCTGCTCGAAAACCGAAGGAAAGTCAAGCCCGACTCGCTTGACCTCCACTTGAGGGGGAAGCTTTGTAACTTTACGGCGTAAACGTAATTGTGATTCAGAGATAAAGTGACAGCCAGCTAGCACCTATGTGAACTGAGCCGTAGCGAGAACTCAAATTCACTGCTGTGGTGTGATTGATGCAGGCCTCTTCTGTGTTGATGATTGAGTCGAACGACGCTGGGGTAAAATGGCGACTGTGTAGAGGAGAGTGCCTAGCACTTATGAGCCCACGGTGAGTTGCAAATTAAATTTTTATTACTTCACCATCCCTTTATTAGGTATTCCAATTTTGATTAAATAATATATTATTTATGCATTCAACATTTCGATAATTTGCATTCAATTCTATAACGTACACTATATCGAAGGCTGATTTAATTTTACTTGTAAGAGCCCTGCTTCCATTTTTCCCCATGGCACAGTTTTAAATGTTTAAATTCTTCCTTAATTCCTTTCTATATCCGACCCCGCTCACCGTCCCAGCTCACGCGCGCAGGTGGCGCATCGAGCATCATTTCCTTCGACGCGAAAGGACGAACAGTCGTATTTCATATCATCGCTCGGTGACCCCAGGTTTTTATTTTTTCCCCGCAGCTGGTCATCTCCGCACATTTCCACGTTCTCGTTCCGCCATTTGTAATCCCAGAAAAGCACTTTCCGCGCGCCCGACGACCCCCTTTTTATGCCACGGGGATCCTGATATGTATTTATTTACACTCCGCCTTGAAATATATTTCACAAATTTCTTCCGAGGAGATCCTCCCAGGGCACTCGTTTTTTTCCCGTTGATTCCACCTCGTATTTCACGCCGCGCATTCTCTCCCGCGGGGGTAAACAATGAGGCTCCCTATTCCCCACGAACGACCGCATCCGCGCTTGAGGGTGGGCAGTCGCGGGAGGGGGTTTTGACGGGTCACGAGGTGGAGGCTCCCGATCATCCCTCCCGTCCTCTCGGGACTCCTTTGGGCGCAACCCTTTAAATAAACACGCAGCGCCGGTGGCGTCTGGTGAGGCGGGTACATACTAATCGGCTTGCCGCCGCAGTTCTGCCAACTCGGCCGATAGGACCTCTTTAAAAATGTATCCGTGGGACATGTTTCTCCTCCCTTTCCCGCTGCTCTTCCCTCAAAATTGTTGCTACTGCCCATCAGCGATCGTCGCCTGATAGCGAACACAAAACGAATGCTAAGAAACACGTGCACTCGCGCATTCGGCCCCGCCGTGCGCATGATGAAACGACGGCCCACTCGCGAGAAGGGTTCCGAAATTTCACGGTCGCCAAAGTGATCGATTTTCGGTCCAAACGTCTTTCAGACGACCAAGATGCGGGAGGAACCCGGGCCCGTAATCTTTTTCTCGTAGTTACGGTTGAAAACCGCGACTCCGCGATTCGTTCTCTCACAGGAAGAAAAAGGCACAATCCCGCAATGGCAATCGAGTTCAGAGTAGGGTTTCTTGGACTATTTGCCCATGGGGCGCTCGGTGCGGGTCCGGCCGGCTGCTTGTTTTGGGCATGCATTTGAAGGCATCGTATCCATCGAATAAGGGGGATGAGGGGTGGGGGAGTAGGGGGGGGCTTGGGCAGGAGGCCCGCGCTGGATGTCGCCACCCTTCTCCCTCGCCGTGTGAAAGGTTCATCCGGTATCCTTTTTCTGGGAAAAATTCTATTTCCCGCAGTTTCTTCAGTATCCTTTTGTCATTTTATGTCGAGTACTCGAAGGTAACAATCGGTGTCCGCTCATCATATCACGCGAAAGGATTATTACATTTATAAACGAGAAAGGGTTATTTCATATAAAATAAATCCATATTCCATAATAAATATATATTCCATAAAAAATTAATTTTAAATTAAAAATAAATAAAATTATCTATCAAGAGCCAGGAGCTTGATAATAGTTATATTGCATTTGGACTTCCTTCCTTCATAAATTTGATTTTTGGCCATTCTTGTCGTATGCAGTTTAAAATATGCTTTCAATGCAAGGGAGATGAGGTGGTTTGCATAAATTAGCTAAATCTGATTTATAAAATAACCTTACAGACATAATTAGTGTAATTTGTTTCATGTTAATTGATATAACCATTTTAAATTACTAAATGCGTGTGAAGCATAATTCCTGGGAAAATTGACGGAAATATTGAAAGACGTTTATCCTGTTGAATGAATATTATTATTAGGAGGCTGAATGATTTGGTTTGTGTTAGAAGGGGTCTCTGAAAGGGCCGTTTGCTGACCTCAAAGTGATTGATAACGGTGAAAACGTGATTAGTATGTGCATGGCAGAGAGATTTTTTTAATTGAATGCATGATTTAAGCATAATTATATTAATATTATGCATGCCAAAGGAATAACTCTGAGAGAATTATTGATTTTGTTGCATTTGATGAGAGACTGAGAGCGTTCGTGAACGATATGAGGGAAATGAGATGTGGCGGACATTGTTTGGGAGTTTCGAAATAGGATCTAGGGGAAAACTGGCTAGAAAGGAAGATTAGAGTGCAAAAGGGATTGGGAGGAAAAGCTGAAGGGCAAAAATCTAAGAATTCAGTTAGAATGTGCGATTGAGAATAGGCTGAACTCGAATCGAAAGGAATTGGACAAACATATCGAAAACTCGAGTATCGGTGACGCTTGAGAAAGTTTAAATGGCCAGATGCGCTAAAAATGTAGGGGTAAAAGATGGTTAGGGAGGTAGAAAACGTGGCGCGTGGTGGTGGATTAAAGAAGTGAAGGTTTATATGAGGGAGAGAGAAGGAGGAGAGTTTAAACTGATATTTCTGAATTTGTTTTTGGTTGTCACTTTTACGTCTTACAATTTTGGAATGGCCCCGCGGTGGCTTTGTGGCATCTCTTTGCTCCCATAAAACAAAATATGCTGGAAAATTGGCCTAGAGTAATGGCTTATCATTCGCTGGGCCTTCTCGAATGATTAATTAATATCTATTTCAGCAACTGACTACTGTACTTGAAACACATTTAAAAAAATATAAGTGGGGGTTCAAGCATTTGACTATCACAAATTTTACGTACAATGTCACTCCGATAAGTTAAAGTGTTATTTAAAATTATTATTATCTTTATTTTCATTTCTCAGAGCTAATTCTCAACTTTATAACGCATCAGTAGAGCTTTGTAAAGAGCATTTGTGCATGAGCGTATGTAAAGTGGTTAACGAGGTATTGAATGTTTAAGAAAGCCAAAATGTGAAAATTTTTGGTGATTTTGCCTTGGGCGTCATTTTCGCAACTTTCAAGATATTTTAAGATGTTTTTTTTTATCGTCAATACGTATTAATCACCTTTCAAAACAGTGTATCGGTCACTGCTCTAGTTGAAATTGGCACGGAGCACTGAGCAGAAACGTGGGTAACGTGAAAGTTTGGCACCGCGAGCGCCGAGGTGACTCCTTATCATGTATCGAAATATAAGATGTTTTACGTCAAAAGCTAAGCGTGGTGGAAAATTGTCGGTTAAAAGGCATGCAATGGAAAATGTGTCCACATTAAGATACAAAAGAAGCACTCTGAGGCCGTTATGGAGCAGGTTGGAATATGCTTGCGAAAATGAAGTACCTACCTACCTAGGTATTATGGTGAATAATAAATAATGTAAAAATAGACAATTTCTTTGATAAAATTATATTATATTATTTACATTTGTGTACCTTCAATACAAGTGCTTACTTGAGCATAATAATTCCAGGTATGCTCCGGCGTATCAGTCTTGATGGGTTCTTAGGCTATGGGGTGGCCGTATGGGCTGTATCTGCCTTTGAGTAGGGCGTGGAGATGTAGGGGTTGATTCTAAAGGTGGGAGGGGTCGGTGCAAGGTTATATGCAACCTCGGTGCAACCCTTTCTAGCCAGGAACGGTGGTTGGGTTGGGTGAAGAAGTGAGGTGGGAAGATTAATTCTTTTGCCAGGCTGAAATTCTTGTGGTGGAGCATTTTTAATTAATCCAACGCGTTGAAACCATTTTGTTCGTAATGGAGTGGTGGTGTAGTGTGAGAATTCGTCCAGTAAGGTGTTTAAAAATTACAAAAAGTGGATTTATTACTCAGAACTAATCTTTAATGCCTTCAAAATGAAAAGATTTGACCTCTGAATCTTATATAATGAATTATTCAGTCATTTCTTTTTTATGAGGGAATTATATAAAGTGTTTACTTCACTGTGCGCAAATCGAATTTCTGTGCATAAATGTCATTCTCAGAAACGAATTTTAGAAAATAAAATAATTAAATCACCGTTTGTACTGCTTCCCTGATTATGAGGCGTCCGCGTTGAAACCCGCGCTGTGTAGATAATAATAAACAATCAAACCTCAAAATTCAACACCCAATCACATTAGGCAGAGGAAAATTAGAGATAGATTTTCTAGCATTTGCATATGGCCTTGCCATCTGAACTCCCAAAATTTCAACAGCTCCAAAACATATCGAACTTATAAAAGAAACCGCGGAGAAAACCGGCCTCCAGGTATCGTTCGAAAAAACAGAGTTCATTACCAGCAGTAAACAATCACCAAAGTACATGGAACAAAATGCGTCAAAATGAAGCGAATCCCAAAATTTAATACTTCGGTAAAACAATTCAGGAAAACGGACTCGAGACAAAGGCTAACGAAACTGTCTTAATGACAGAAAATGGAATCAACGTATCAACTCACCCAAAATATATCTGCTATTAAAATGTACCTCCAAACACAAAATCAAGGCATGACAGCACAGCAATTAAATTGGAATATGGATAGGAAGCGCTAATTTTGAACAGAAAATAAATCATTGAAAATATTGAGAAATAAAATCGCAAAATCAAAAGAAAAATCCTTGGCCCAAAAGACTCTTGGCGAACAATGCAGACCCATAAGCAAACAAGAAATAAAACTATATACATGCATTCACAATGGCATAAGAAAACGCAGATTAAGATTTTACGGGCACATCGAAAGAATGACTCACAAAAGGAATGCCCTCTCGAATTCTCTGAAAACAGGAGTAAAGCAAAAACAGACACAATGAAATGAAAAACGACTCGTAACTGGTAAGAATAACACAGAAAGGCAACCAATTTAAGGAAATCTTAAGATCCTAATTCATAAATGGCAAGTTGTACAAGAGGAAAAGACCGAAGAAAAAGACCGTAATAACTTGGAGCGAAGAGATAAAATCAGCTCAGTGCAAACCAATGAAAGAAATGTGAGCACAAAGGTAGGAAAATAAACGCCTCAAAGTGCCTTTCGCAGTCCTGAATGAGCTTATTCGCAACTAAAAAAATAAACAAGTGGATAGTATAAATTGTCGTTGCATTATTTCATACAACGCTGTTCCACCACGTCACGCCGAACACGGTCAAATTGATGCGAATTTAACATTGTACGAAATTCATTATCGCAACTGAAACATTATTTATCAATGGGAATAGATGCATCACTAAATTCGATATAATTTTTTTGGATACATTAATAATAAATCGAATTTTATTTTTTTTATAATTCCTATTCGCACAGGCGGCCGTTCTCCTCTCTCCCACAAACCCGTTAAATGCATTCCCATTCACGTCTCAATTCTCCGTCCGTCTCTCCCCCATCCCCCTCTTTTTTTGTGCCCCCATTCTTTCCAATTAGTGGACGACGGCGTTTGCGCTGAGGCGCACGCCTTCATTCCCATCCCATTCCGTTCCCCAAAAAGGATTCCCTCCACCTTCCTCCCGCCCCCCTTTCTCTCCATCCCTTCCCCCACCATGATTCTCCCCGTACTCGTCACGCGTCCATTTCAGGATGCTCTCTAGGGATGAGCAAAAAAGGTACACTTTCTCACTAATACCGTGTTCTTTTCTTTATTTGACTTCCCAGTTATTACTATTTCTTGGTAGTCTGCTGGGTGGGACTACAACCGGTATAGAGTGGGTTTTAGATGGACGCCACTGCTATACGGCCAACATGAAATTAATGCCATAGCACCCTGTGCTGCAGCAAACCGTTCTTCAACTCAGTGTCCAAATGTCTGTGAATTGTGAAGTCATCCGGCAGTGTTGTGTTTTCTGTCCGTCCAGCATGCCCAAGTTTTTCCCCCTTCTACCTCCCTTACACCACACCCTCCCTTCTATTCTTCAATAATTCACTTCCACTCAATACGCCCTGCATTCACTTTTCCTGCCTTCTTTCTCCCAACAATTTTTTTTTCTTCTCCTACTAAGCATGGCACTTCGTTTATTTTCTTTCTCGTCCATTTCACTTTTTCTATCCTTCTTTACACCCACATCTCAAAAGTCTTCCACCTACGCCTATTCTCTTGCCTCAACGACCAAGTTTCCGCCTCGTGTAATGCCATGCATGCACATATCCGCACAAATACCTTGCCTTCTCCAAATCAAACTTTTCGCTAATATTTCCTTTGCCTTATCGCTCAAATTCCTTTTCTTCAACTTCCTCCTCTTCATAGAAACTTTTTTACCTAACGCAATTCTTCTTCCAGGGTCCCTCCGCTTTGCTCATTTTGTTCTACCTGCTCAAGATTAAGCCCTCCCGCTTTAATGTTTATCTTTGGTTTCCTGTCTTGAGAATCTCATTATCTTCGTTTTCTTCTAATTGATACTCTTCCTTTGCACTGATTCTATAATTCTCTGACCAATGATTGAAATCCCTTGGCTGACTAGTATGCTAATGCTTAATCTTCCGGAAATCTGACCGACTTGATCAGTTCCCAACCTACTTTCATTACTACCTCCACTGCTTTTCATGCCATCTTAACATTTCCTCCGCGTTAAATTTAATTTTGAAACGCACGGGTAATAACGAACCAGTACTTACTTTCTGTTCACAATTAAAAACTGGTGGCGCTGAGGGAACCGGTGCAAAGAGTTCCTGAGTGTGCCTGAATGTCTGTGAGGCTACGAAACCTTTCTTGCGACAGCACTGGAGGAGTTACTCCTCAATCCAAAGGCCACGCGGTGGGAAATTTGATAACTATTTATACTTGTTGATTCAAAACGAAAGAAGGGAAATGTTTCTTCTTAGTCTCCCAGGGCAGCCCTGATGACGGTCATATTAAAGTTAAACCGATTGATGAAAGTAACTGAACGCCTTGTCATAGTACTTCATATGATAGTGTATCTCCTTTATTCATCCATCATTATGATTAAGCAGCAACTTCCTAAGAAATTCCTGCTTCTTAGTCAATAGCAGAATTCGTATATTATCATCGCTGTAAGTATATTTTTCCGTTAAATTGAATCGATCAGAAAATGTCTGGGAGAACTGATTTTGGATGTTCGTTGTATCGTTGATACTTGCTTGCGTGACAGAATGGATTGAAATGAAGTAGTACACATTATTTCAGCTGAAAAATCGGCTAACGGTACCACATGTGCCTCGCCTCTAACAATGATGCATTGTTTCATATATGCCCTTCTGTTCTTGACACTCCGAAAATTCCATGTTTTAAGAGTATTTTCAAACTTTTGAATGAATACATAAATAAATAGTGAGACTCATGAAGTTCATTGTGTCACCGTGAATGTATTCCACAGGAGAGCAGTTTAGTTGTGTGTCAAAGACGGGAAAGAATGAAGCGCAATGCCACAACTGTATTATAACATCATTTTCTGGGCATCGTAAAATTCTTTCACGGCAGCCTTAGAAACTATACTACTGATATTTTGTATTAAAAATTCCAGTAGTATAATGTTTTCTATGGTTAGAGTAAATGTCAAAAGTAATCAGAGTGTTTAAATTAGAATTAAATGCCATTTTAAGATGTGAATCATAATAAAGTAGTATTTTATGATTACCTATACTTAATGAATGTGTTATCGCAATAAGTAAATCTGTAAATCGGTTTATCGGTATTGCCCATCCATAGTGCTGACTAAGCCTTGGCCTAAGTGGGCACTTGTTTTTCCTTTTCGTTAATTTATAATTGGTCGATTTAAAAAAATTTCGGATTTCACGTAATTTTGAAAATTATTATTGGTAATCTACCGGCTAAGGTAGGTTTCTGATGGACACAATCCCACAGTAACCCTTTCTTCATTTCTGCATACTTCCTGCCTCCCTTCATTCCA
>LYUA01002493.1:87689-100055 GCA_002093875.1 Calopteryx splendens
ATGACTAATCCCATATATTTGAGAGAGTGTTACGTTAACAAATAGATGTTACACATTCAAAATCGGAACAAGGAATTCGATAGTCGTCCTCAGTCACGAAGAGTGCTCGGCACAGACGGCAACTAATTGAAATAGAAAGTTTTGCTCAGACAGCAAAGAAAGGATCGTTAAAATCCCCAATACGATATTGGTATATTCAATGAAGAATGCAAATATACCAACATAAGGTGCCACTAATGTTTCTGGTTTTTGTCATCTAATCCCGCACATGCGGAATCCATGAAAACGAAATTGTTTCATATAGGCGCATTTAAAATGGCTTGTGGCTGTGCATCCCCCACCGAAGCAATCACCTCGACGGCAGAGCGGCCCTCCCCTGATACTAGGCCCAAAGGTGATAAGGAATTCCACCCGCTCCCCCTCTACCTGCGGTATCTCTGCGGATTCCCAGAAATGCCCCACGAAAGCATTCAGTTTGGGTCAGGCTGGGAGTACTCAGAGGAATGAGATTCCAGCTAAATCTTCGCTTTTCCAAAATATAGTCCTGCTGGTCCAAAGACAGAGGAGACTTGAATCCGAGTCCCTCCGACCAGATGCCTTACTCTAGGGTGCGCATTTGGATTCTGCGCTAATCACACATTTTTTTATCGCTTTCCCTCTTTTTGGGAGGCCGGATTACGACATCAAACAATAGATCCTTTTTTTACTGTTAAAATGCCGCGCGCCCTACACGGCGGATTCAATCATCTATTAATTGAAACAAAGGTTTTTCGTGGAATGTTTTCCTACCAAGGGCTTTTTCACAACAGCAGCAATCAGTTTATCTGATGACATTCCTTTTAAAGATCGCTCCCTGCACCACAGTTTCCCTCCGCGTGTCTACATGACTCCATCACGGGGCACTCCCGTTCTGCTCGGGCGTTGTGAACTGGAAAAGGTATCAGAAAAATGGGCGGTTGAAATTAAAGAAATGAGGACTCTTTTTCATGGAATATCGCTTAAATTGATATTTTATTTGTATAAAATTATTTTAATTTTTTTTCTTTCTTTGATTTTCAGTGTTAAACCTTGGGTAAGAGAAGCCTAGTTAACGAAAGAATTGGAGGATGTAGAATTTTCTGTCCTCTAGCCTTACGTCTCTTTGACATATATAGGGGTTAGAATAATTCGTCTACCATTTCAGGGGTTGACGAGTTATTCAAACACCTAAATATGTCAAACAGAGGTAAGGGTAGAGGATAGAGAATCGTAATAGCAGGGAATTTCCGGCAGGGAACAGGATACTCTTGTGCCTGAGAGGTGTTTTAACTTATCCTCCGAGAATATGGTAAGAGACGCATCAGAAGGTTTCTGGGTTTTCATGATTTTTTTCGGGTAACGATGAATGCTTGAAGACAACTGATTCATTCATTTAGATTTGGGAGAGGTCGTTCATTACTTCAGCCACTATTACATTAGTATGTACCTATGCCCATGGAGTACATGACAAAATGAGTATGGAAGGGATGAATAATGGGAGGAATAAAATGAATGAAAATAAGGGATGAATGTTAAGAAAAAGGAGCATTTGGATTATCAGCAATTTGAGAAGAATGAATTAAAATTCAAAATGAAAGTGAATGAAGTGAAATACTTCACGCATTTGTGGAGTACATGGAACGAAAATGAGAACAACACAAGTTTCACTTGGAGAGGAAGTGCTTTTGTGAAAGAAGCATTTACTTGGAGGGAATTAATGAGAGTGAATATGAAACTGAAGACAGGGAAAATATAAGAGAGATTATCAATATAAACGTAAAATTACACGATTCTGAAACTTCATATTAAATGAAAGACGAATGAACTTGAATCTGATTATTTTGAGATGTGAGTACGGAGAATGGCGATGAAAATTACCTTGGCTTAAAGGACAGAAGAAGAAGCGTGTTGGCTATGGAAGGGACCTGTCCTTCAATCATTTAAGGCTTTTGGTGGGAGGGGTTGTGTCCTTTCATGAATTTTCCCTATGGTGGGTTCATGAGGAATATTCCTTGAGGATTGTTATTCAATTTTTCAGCCATACCTTGAATGTTTGAGGTGGCTGATCGTGGGTAGAGCAATTACTACTCTCCATGAGAGAATTTGAATACCACTCTTGAGCACGGAGTGCTAGGTCTTAATGCGCTTTATTAGGAAAAAGGTGATTAGGATGGCGCCGATGATTGCGTAGGAAAGGGAGTGGGTAGGTTTAAACCCTATGGGTCCTGACCTAAGGCGGAGAGGGCTACAGAAAAGCCTAAAATGGACTTACGTCATTTAAGGATGGCACCGAGGGGAAGAGAGGAAGCCAGTGAAGGAATTTTGAATAAATCATAAAAAGTGGATTGGTAAGCTTTGATGGGCGAAGTATTAGGGAGATTGCTAGTTCCCTGCGCCATTCAAATGTCTCGCGAGCTTGGAAGCGTTATGACACCAAGGAAGAAAGGAAAGAAGACAAGTTGTGGAGAGAACAATAGAGGGAGGCCATGAATGAGTTTGCTAACGTTAATTCCTCCTTCCGTTTCGCCCGTTGATTGTGCGGGGAAAAAGCGAATTTTGAAACTATCCGCTTGACAGGTTATCTCTCCACTATCCGAATCGTAGTGCAGGAGTAGGGTTACCTCTCTGCATCTGCGTAAATAAAATAACACGACTTTTTAATGAGTTAAATCGAGTGTTTAGCCCTCCATTCTCGAGGGGTTCTCATCCGACATGACGAGTTAATTACGTGATGGTTTGAGTCGTCAAATAACAGTTTTTAACGATAATTTGTATTTAAAGATCTGCTTTCCTCTGTATTTTGTTCGTTTGTTGAATCATTCGTCGAGCGGAGAAGGGCAGAAAGAATAGGATTTTTTTGATGGGAAGCATACAGATTAAAAGTATCTGGAGCTGAAAGTAGAAACAGTATAAAAAGAAAAAAGATACATAGCCTAAGCCGAATTCTCTTGAATACCGCTCCGTTAGGCAAATGTGTCCTGATCACAGATGAGTCCTATGCCTAATCCGTACCTATAGTACCAAATATTTTCATCTAGAAGGCGACCACCAATTACACACAGCTCTTCTAATCTTGGATCGTGGATGGAAGCATGGCTGACGAAGCGTGGATGGAGGGACGGGCAGTGAAACTCCAGTCGCTGGACAAGAGCAAATGCAAAAAAGTTGACCAACATTTTTCCGTAATTGGATTGAATTCCTACGAGGATAACATGATTCTATTCATTCGCTCATCCCTATAAGGAGCGCAGTGACGATTACACTCGGGAGTCGGCTCGTACTAGGGAGTCCGACTTTCGCGTCCACTCCCCTTAAACGAACCCAGAGATTTTGATACTTGCAGAGAGTGTCAGCGATCCGAATCGCCATTCGAGAGAATTCGACCACTTCGGCCAAACTAGGGAATTGATCCTATGCATGAGTTTCTTCTTTCGCGTGGGTTTGTATTGCGTCCTGGAAAAGAGGGAGCGCCTTGAATCTCAGCCTCAATATGCCTAAGCGTCCTTATTTTTTCAAAAATATGAAAAAATTCCATAAATTCTAGAATTATTGTAACTTCAATCATTGTCGTCACCCGAAATGCCACCAAATTGTGGTATTGTGGTAGAATGCTAATATTTTTAACGATGGTAATACTCCAGACTATTTTTTTTGTAATATAAATCACGACAGACAGCGATTACAGCTTCCTGTCCCCTTATTTTGGCAGCAAGGTGGCAAATAATTAATAAACTAATTAACAATCGTAAATATGAATCGATGGAAATAGAATTAAAAACATAATTTAATTAATTTTGAAAATTTATTGGTATTTTGAAGAAAAATGTATTTGATAATTATTCTTTAACCTTTGCCATAGGTTCAAAACAAAATATATTTGTAATTTTTCAAGCAAAGAAAGTGTACATATTATGCATACAAAATAGGCAAGATATTTTAGCTGCATATACGGAGTTATGACTTGCCAAAGTGTGATGAACCCTTTTCCGTTCGCCTAGCCACGACATAAACGAGGAAAGGAACTATTTGGGAATTCAAGAGCAATTGATACAAGAAAGGACTAAACTTTTTTAAAGTTTTGTCAAATGATTAGTTTGAACCAAATTTAATTTTTATCACCTATCCTGCGAGCAATATTTCATTTTTCCAGCTCTTGCAGAAAAATAGAAAGTAAGAAACCGAAAAAGATAAAGTTATCAGTTAACGAACTAATGTTATAAAAATGAATGAGACCATTAAAGAGATAATTGCCAACAAATATTCCTAAAATATATTTCCTTAATGGAAGTATATTAGAAAGAATGTAAATGCATAAACCCGTCACTGTTTTGCAGGTGGCCATTCTAAGGTAAAAGTGTAAACTAAACCAGGAGAGGAAAAAACTTATTTTCCCAACAAAAATTCCCAATTTTTTTAAAAAGTACATTTTTATATACGGTGCACAAGGATATTATTAAGATAAAATGGAATAAAAAAAATAACCTAAAATAAGGATCATCCTCATTACAAAAGGATGGTAGAATCCAAAAAAAAGAGGGAACATGTCACAGAGGGTAATTGCTGATGTCCATCTACATTATAGGGTCGTGGTAGTCCAGTGGTTAGAGCGCTGGACTGCTGACCGGAGGCCCGGGGCGTTCGATTTCCGGTGATGCCTCTTGGAACCCTCAGCTTGGCCATGTACCATTTTTCAGTTACCAGGTCATCCTGGGAAATCACAGGCGGTACAGGGAAGGGAACCGGCCACCCTTGTTACCCTGATTAGAGTGAATTTCACACGCCGTTGGGATCAGTACAGGGAGAGCTCTACACTCACCTACCGAAAAGACCTTCTGGCTGATTACTGTGATTTTTTTTATCTGCATTATTCTTTTAATTCGTACTCTCGCCAAGCCATACTTTTATATTAAATGCAAAATGTACGAATCTTTCACGTATATTCTGGTTCTTCTCTTCGTTTTACGCTCAGCACGACCCATATTACGAGTTTCGATTTTTCTTAGTCAGCCAAGTAACTCGTATTAGATTTTAAATTAGTTGACTCGGGTGAATTTAATGAAAACATGCTCGTTTAGCACAGTCCGCTTCTTAAACGTTCAAAGTCCTGATGGGTTGTTGAATTTCTTGCTTTCTACAAGATTTAATACCGCAATAATCGCTTCCCTTTTTTGAATCTCAATCTCTCCCAAAGTCCCCTCTAAACTTCGCCACTTTTCAAAAAGTTGAACGACCGCCACAGGCTGCCGATTGCCCTCGGAGACCTTGACCCACTGACGCAACAGGTGGTTAGTTGGTATTCGGTTGAAGGAGTGTGTGCGTGTGTAATAAATAAATATATATATTTATATATGGAGAAAATACGAGATGGGCGGCGATTTTTGGGAGAGCAATTGGGAAAAACGCGAGGATCAGGCGATGGCTATGCAAACGGTCCAGGACACCGCCGACAAGAATCTCCGGCGAGCCACTCCCCCCCGCGGCTACCGGGACCGGAAACATTAAAGCGCTAAATCGTTCGTTCGGGTTGAGCTGGACAAGGAACCCATCGGCCCGGTGAGAAACACCACCAAAGGAGAGATTTCGAGGTGGAGGGAAAGTTAATTTCGGGGGAGCACGTCAATCTATCAATCGATTTAACTCTTGTAAGGTTGAGAGCAGCTCCGAAAATACATTAAAGAAGCTCCGTTCCATCAAGCGAAACCATTAGAGTGAAAAGTTGAAGGAGAAGGTTGCTGTTTTGTGTCATTCTGGCCTCTTCTGGAACCGGAGACCAAGGTTACCGGCAAACACGAGTTCTAAATACCCGGGACACCATACAAAAAACTGACACCGCTTCAAAGCTGACACCGAAGGAATTACACCTTACTCCGATCCCACACTTTAATGTATTGACATCGTTGAGACGACGATGAGAAGTTAAGGAAAATATACAGAAATATTTCATAACCATGAAAGCTGTCATCAGACGTACTTTTTCCTATGTTAAAGTCATAATGGTAGAAAACATCACTCACTACGACGTATCATATCAAGCGTGCCTACAAAGAAAAACAAATATACTTGGGTCCAAAATATTACCGTATTTCCCCCTACATGTCATTTTCACATGGTGGTGCTTTCCTTAATGGCTGGTGGTCATGCCCCTTGGCATGGCTTGCCCTGGAACGGTTGGCGGAACCCGATTGTTCCCGCGGAAGGGCCGGCGAAATCGTTTTGCGGATCCCACGACGATGTAAAACGAACCGGAATGAGATACTCGGGGTCCTCCTCAATGCACGCCATCATCATCAACTGCCAATCACAAGATGTCAATCCCTCCACTCCTTCAACTGCCTCATCACACATCCCCACCACGGCTTTTCTTTCATTCCGTCAGCACTCGGGGTTCTCAAAATCATCACCAAATCCTCTCTTCTTCCCTCTCCAATCATCGTCACTCACATCTCTCCCCCATTTGCCTCCTTGGATTTCCCTTCACCTCAACCAACGCCTACGCTTTCCCTTCGCAGTGGGTCTCGACTTTCTTTGCCAACCTTGCTTTGTGTCCTGAAGTTCCTGTTCCTTTCTTAATCTTCTCATTACCTCCATATTAGCTATTTTTGGACTGCTCAAAATTTTTAATATTTTCATATTATTCCACACTCCCGTTAGCCTTTTTGGTTGCATACGAGTCTCTCACAAGAGGATTAAAAAACACTCCAAACGATCAACCTTTTTAGTTCCAGTTCCATAACGTAGCATTCAACAACATATTAATCTGATTTTTTTTCCTTCTCATTGCCTACTGTTGCACCTGAGATTACTTGGTTGACTTTTTCCGCGACACGCATTCCTATTTCGTTCTTCTCTCAACTAGCATCTTTGTCACCAGAAGGATGCTTACATGCTTTATCCTCGTATTATTTCTTTCAAGCAACGTCTTTATTCCCTCCCCCCCTTCTACGAACTTTTCAGTGATGATTTCCTTTTTTAATTTAATCTTCATCATTTTTCCTTCTCAATGTCATGAATGTAAATGATGAGGACTCACACGCTAGCAAAATTATTTCACGATTCATTTCATTAGCAGTTTAAATCAAACCATCAAATTCATTGTTCAAGTATTACCTTCAATGAGTTTTAGATGATTCTGGGGTCAAACATTTGCAGTATTCTTCAATATATTTCTTGGATTCACATCAATTGAACTATCCGATATATTTCTGTCTAGGCGCATGTTAAAAATTATTAGCTTCATAGATTATCAATTCTTCATGTACCTTCTAGTCCAATAAGACTATCCTCTTCCCTTCACATTCTCCCTTCTCTATCACCCCCTTATAACAACATACCATTCTCAATATCTCCTCCACCCACTCTTTTAAGTCTTTTCTCATTCAACCTAGCAACTTAACCTATTCCCCAACACGTCTAAAAGCTTTTCCGTTAGTCTTCCTCTGCGTCCAACTTGTTTCCTCAGTTATCTACATTTTTTTATTCTTCGCCACATAAATATCAATGAAAAATTAGTGAACACTTAAATAAGGATCTTAGAGAGAGTACGGCCCCGAACCCTGGTCTTTTAGACTCGTGGACTTGGAAGTAACCCAACGACCTCGACTAGTGTGTCAACAGTGACTCCTCCTTTTGATCCCCACGTCCACCATCGCTCCTCAAAATTTAAGGGAAATCGCTCCAAAGCTGATCTCCAAGCACTCGGCTCTCCCTCAGGCACCGCCGGTTAGTTCGCCAGAGGCCTCCGTCCCGGGGAGTAAATGATAACACGCGCGTCTGATGGCGGTTCAACGTGTTCCTCTCTCCACTAAGTCTGCACTAAGCTGCGTTACCTACAGTCCTCTGTTAAACTCACCCAATTCACGGCAGCACAATTCTTGCGCACGCAGGAGGCTGGAGGCTGAGATTTTCTGATTAGCTGGCTTCACCCCAGAAGAAACTGGGTCGACCGGAAATGTTCCCCTCTGCATTTCCTCCAAATATACTCGAGTCATTTTAATATTTGGGACGGATGTTTTTCACGAGTAGAGTAAATCTTGTTTTTTGAGATAAGACATGCATCAGTTCAGCATTGTCAGCACTCTTTTCAGGAACAGGGAGACATCCAGCGAATACGACTTCTAATAGTTTTTATCTTTCCAATATTTACACATTTCAACTTCTTTCTTACCCTAATTACGAAACAGTCGTAAGAGCAAATGAAAGGTTACTTCTACTTTTGTACTTACTACTATAAACGTTACACAATTGTGTACTTCCTGCTAATGTTTTGGTAAAAACTAAGTTATATCTGTTTCATTAATATAGTTTTACATATGGTAGGGGTATCCCGTTATTAAAACGCAAATGGATTTATTTCTTATTGAAGGACATGTCCTTTGATAAGTAATGGACCAGCTTCTTTTTTTGTCTTTTCCAAGTATGTTAATTCGAATTTCTCATGCTTACATTTCTTCTGCATATTAATTATTCCATTATCTAACAGCAGCACGCTGGAAAATATAGAGGTATCACTTTATGATATTCTACATTTTATATTTTAATAACTTGACCGGTATCAACCCCGCAAAGTCATTCTCGATTTTTACTGGTGTGTGTTTGTCTCCTGTTCATCTGCTGGATACGTCGTAGGGGGGGAGGGTGGAGAAAGGGGTCGTGAGAGAGCACTTAAGGGGTCAAAGGAAAATTTGTGAAGTGAAAAATAGCGGATAGAAGCGAAAAATACAGAAAAGCCAGAAAAAGTGATTTCCAACTCGACTAAAACCCGTGAGAAGGAAGTTTGAGAATTGAACTGTATAGCAATCTTATACTTTAAACATTTTAAAAGAGTATTCTTTTTGTCTAAATGTTCCATGAACCAAGTACCCGATATTTTGCAATGACACTTTAGGGACGTCATGCCGCTTCAAAGATGCGAATATTCTTTTTCCTTCGATGCGAATATCAGAATGCGAATGTCCTTTCTCATCGATACATGGGCTTTTATTTATGCATATCAAGTCCTCGAAGAGTTTTTGGTTGAATTCTCCGTCAGTGAAGGTCTATAGCTCCACCAGTTTCATGCGCAGATCAATGTGGATTCTCAGTTCGTGTTCCTATTTGAAAATATTGTCGAGTGATGCCGCATGATTTGTGTATAGTAACCCAAATTATTATATGACAGCGAATTTTTAAAAATGGCTCTTCATTCCGCAAAGGATTGCCCTCACGATTACGGTCAGTGCAGTCGCACCAATAAGTTTGAAATTCACTGTATCGAGGAATGCTTCAGGATTTAACCAGCTTAACTCCAGAAGTGTTATTTTTCGGGTATCTCCCCGGGTCGCAGGAAAAGAAAATCGCTCCTCACGCCTACTCGGATGCGTGATGAATTTTAATGCCTTTAGGGTCAATCAAGGGCCACACAAGGCGAACTCCATCAAAATCCATTCAAACGAACCTTGGCGTGATTACTTTGGTTTCGGTGAACTTGGCGGTTGGATTCTTTCGCTCACCAATTGGCTCTTTTTTTTTGGCCTCGAGTGCAAAGTAAGAGAGAGAGAGAGAGAGAATACCTGGAACGTCCAGTCCGCGGAGTTTCAGAATGTTTCAGCTCAAAAGAAAGACCGTCGAGCACTCAAGAAAGCGCGTCGCATCTAAAACGCATCTAAACGGCCAACTTCGACGGGACCGATAGATTCGCTTTTCCCTTCGAGAGGCGAGGGCCGGCCGGGGCGGAGTACTCTTTGACTCGACGCGGAACGTCGCCGTCGAAGCCGAAGCGACGCCGCCGTCCCTCGAATGCAGAGAGGCATTTGACGACTTTCCCCCTGGTCAGCCAGTCAATAGGTGCCCATTGGCCCGCCGAGGGAAAGTTGACCGGCTCGAGGAGGAAGCTTCCTTCGTGTGCGCGTACGGCGTCTCAAAGCAAATGGAAGCGGGAAAGCGGAGGTGGTCGAGGCGGGAAACTCTCTCTTCAAAAGGCCTTATACACACACACACACACACCAGCTCTTCCACCGGCGCTGGGACAGCCTACTTTCCGAAAACATCCATAGATTGAGCAGCCATTTGAGATGAGAGCCCGCCGCCGCAGCGCAAAGAGATGACGAGGGACTATCTCGCGCTGCGAAGGGGATGGTGGTCACGGAGTGTTAAGTGAAGCATATCAAGGCGCTGTTGGGTGCCTTCTTCCACTCCTTCTTCCTTTCTGCTGCCCGTTCCCTTAACCTGATAAGATATTCTGACCTTCTATTGCTCCTCATTCCTTTGGGCTTTATTTTTACCTCTCGCTGCGTTTCCTATCCCTCTTCCCTCCATTCTCAACACATGACCATTTCGCTGAACTTCTCTTTTACTTGTCATCCATTTCGGTCATGGGTAGGTATATCATTTTATAGAAATCTCTGATTTTCTAATTTCTGGCCACGTCTCTCGTCTTTTCTGCTCTTTTTTTAATGAGATCATCTCTGCTGTTTGGATTCTCTTGTCTTTTTGCTTGCTTGTGTTTCCATGCCACGATGGGTTTGGTATCTCCTTCATTTGTTCCTACTTTTATTTCAGATCGAGTTGATCATTTCTCCGTTTTTTTCTGGTTCAGTCCCCCCGCCCCCCAATTTCTCTCCAATTTCATTGTTTGCTCATATTTTTTGTCGAGTGCCTCTTGTTATCTTATTCGTGAATTCAATTTTAAGCCGTGGGTAAAAAAATATTTGAAGAGTTTGAGAACTTTTGACCATCATCATGCTGATATCCATAAACATAAATATTCCCATTCTTAAGGATTCATTTCACGTATTAGAGAACCCAGGTGCAGTCATGGTCGTTTTCATTCAATTGAATTTATTTGCGTATAAAAATATAAGCTTATATACGCTTTCGCTAAAAAATTGGAAATGCGGATAGTGCTCATATCAACAGTAGTGGATAAGCGGACACTATGAATCTTGTTATTCTCGCGTGTAGACATCATTTATTTGAAATAGGTATAATTTAAATCATGTTGTTATAACTTTTAATCACCTTTATATATAAGTAAACTAAGCAACTCCTATTAAGCACTGGTTTAAATGGATTATTCAGCGAGTGCTCCGATGTTAAGAATTAAAAGAAATATTGGTAAAGGTTTCTAAATTTTTGGATGTTAAAAATGGGTTTTATATGTGTATTGGCATTGATATTTCCAGTCTTCGAAGCTTTTATCAATTATGTATAGCCGAATAGCAGGGATCGAATAATTTCTTAATGGAAAACTTAAACAACAATCGTTAAAAATTGGGAGGCGAATATGAATATTGATTCAAAAGAGATAGATCTTCTTCCCCCCGCCGTCCGGTTGTCGCACAGAATAGGTCGAAACTCCGTTAGAAAGTCATGGTAGGCTCAAGTAGATAGTGTATCAGTTCGTCCCCAGATGGCAGGATGTCGCAGAATTGTGCATAATTGTAGGAAGGAGACTTAAGGCGGAAATCTATAGTACACTGATTAATAAGGCTTTTTATTTATCAAATTATTGTTATACTACGTAATTAGATCCATTAAAATTATCTGAAGTATGGAACTGGAACGAATTATTAGAAAAAGATTTCAAACTTTCCCATTTAAAATATTATGCGATTTCTTTTAAAATGCGTTAGTGATACCTAAGTTTCTCGTAGAAAGACTCTACTGGGAACCGAATCCCTCAGGAGTCCTCTCACAAACTAAATGCACCCACTGGTAAAAATTAAAACCCACCAGGATACACAATATACATGTCTGGAATAAAACGCACAACTGCTGAAGTATGGAACCACAAATTATATTCTCCCTACAGTACACCCCAATCATCCCTTTCAATTTATAAATCATAAGAGGCCGAAGGGATCAGGTTTATATCAAATCCTCCGTAACAAACAATCTTCTTACAGATTTCCCATTCCAAAAAATCACTGGAAGATTTCTTAGTCCAATTTTTCCCCGTTTTGGAGCCTCGACTTAGATTTTAACAATGGTAATCATAACTCATGGGGGGTCGGAGGCACTCCGAATGTGAAATGATGGCATCTCCCGTAAATTTAGTTCAGCATCAATATCATTTTTCCTTCAGCCAAAACAAATCAGCACAAAGAACACACTTGACAGCACTCACACGCGACATCAAAACCCACTTTATAGCTATTTTCCATCTCAGAGGTGATCCGATGGACAGTGAATACCTATACGCAAAAGGGAATCTTTCCTATAACTGTGAAAAATATTCAGATACTCTTTCTATCAAAACTTCTTCCTTTGAACACTTTTCCTTAAATTTAATTTCACAGGCAAAATACATGCAGCGTTAGCATTTACATATATATATATTAGGGTGTCCCAAAAAAATCGAAGTCGTTTTTT
>LYUA01002497.1:204016-215491 GCA_002093875.1 Calopteryx splendens
ACTACTAATAGTAATTGGTGTATATCGAAGAAAGTGACGTCTCATGCTCTTTGGGAGGGCCGTGAAAGTATCTTGTTTTCAAAAGAAATACCCAAGTGTGCTTCCAGGGACGAGGAAAGGACTAGAAAGAGAAAAATCCTCGACGACACCGAAGCTTTGATGCCACATACTCGACATATCTCGAATTTCCCAACCAAAATTGGAATTCATCGGTCACCTGATTATCTTCGAAATATTGACTATTTCCTGAATAGGCCACCGTACTTAATCTCCCCAATAATCAGTTTAGCAGAGAAAAAAGAGCTCCCTTCTTGCTAGGGCCTAGGGTGCGTGAAATTAACGAATTGGTGGAGGGAAAGAGGGGGGGGGGGGCAGTTACTTTTAATGATCCGCCGGCGGTTATTCAGAACGTTCTAGTGCACGCAGGGAAAGGGTTTCACAGTTTGGTTCATGCTGGGAGAGTGGGCAAGGCATCATCCGGATTTGAACCCGATACCTTTCAGTCAGTACCTACTCGAGCACTCCACCTGTTACCACACCACCATATCCGAAACAAGCCAAAAAGTTCACTCTATTGCAGGTATCCAAATTTCATGGCTACGCCTGAAATTTAGCACGCCATGTGAAAAGTAAAAATGATTCCTAGGGTGAAGATACCGTATTGTGGCATTTGCTTGCAGTAATTAATCGTGTTAGTCGATTGCAAGTTTGACTGTGGAGTTAAGTGTTGTCATTTTCGTATTTTATCTCACTGTGGAAGTAAATGAAATACTTGCAAAATGAAGGCTGAAAAAGTGAGTGGAGGTGATTGTGAGAGGAAGTGGAATGGCGATGGAAAGGAGACTGGGACTGGGCAAACGAGGAGTGGCCGCTTAAGAGCCGCGGCGTGGAGGCGGGTTGGGAGTTTGAAGGACCGAAAGGAAAAAGGGATGTCGGGCGAGTAGGAGGAAGTTCACGGGAAATACAACGCTGCGTACCTAATGAGGGTAATGTGATGACAAACGACGTTTAGTGATGCGATAGGTTGGTTGGAGTTGGCTTGCTTATCCGCGGACCACACGTCGGGAGGAGAGGATGGCAAGGGATAGGAGGAAATGGAAGTCCCGACGGGTGGGAAAAATGATAAGTACGATAGCAAATTACGCTAATTAAGGAAGTAAAAGCTGAGGTGGCGCTTTTATGAATGCAAATGAGGTTTTTGTGTTCTATTACTATTAGCTACAGGTGACCGGACGATTAACCTTTTCCGACATTTGTGCAACTTAAATGTAAATGAAGAAATGGGTGTCGACTGGCAATGGGCAAACAATGGGCTGGTGGCAGGGCGTCGATTTCCTCCTTCCCCGCCAGGGGAAGTCGGGTCGCGAAGGGTGCCAGAGCGCATGGCGCCACTCTTATTGACGCAAAATATTGGCTAATAATATGCGAGGCATGACATAGCATAGAAATTGACGAAATGGAATTAATTAACTAGGAATTCATATAGTACCAATTGGGGAGTCACTGTACCCTCCAACTTCTACTTCGAGCCAACCAACTTCGAAAAACAGAAGACGCGCCTGTCTATTCTAAGGGCACCTTTCTTGGATTTTCGGTATATGTAATAATGCCTTTAGTAAAGGAGATTTCATTTCTCCTTAATCAGGCCATATCTGGAATGCGTGCAAATATTTGGGACAAATTGGAGAAGTGATAATTAAGGCATTGTATAATGTTCAAAGAAGTCCGGCGAATGAAAAATCATGGAGGGCTGTAAGATTTTGAAGGTGTTCGTTGAGGCAATAGGAATATTAGAGCGAATGGATTTGGAGGCGTTGGATGTGTGGAAGTTGCGAAGAATGGAGGAAATAAGTTGCCGAGGGAGAAATGCTAACGAAGGAGCCGTAAACAGAGAGGGGAAGGGGAAAAGATCGAAGGTGGTATTTTAAAAACAAAGCACCATGGGCGAGTTCATTCGATTCGAACATGCCCACGAACGAAGAGAGATGAATTTACTCCATCGACTGATTTCAACGCTCCTCCTTAACCCTTTGAAACAGAAACAACGAAGTTCAAATACCGCGATTGAAAAACGTTGCTTGCCAGCGTCTTCTATTCGTTTAACGAAACCTCCGTATTTACTCAGAGTTACATAATTAAAGAATGACGTCTTAAAGAGACCAACATTGTGACCTTATGGCAGCTCGTAGGGTGTCATGAATTTTCTAGAGACATGAGAAAGTGCGTTTTGGGTGACAAACTGTCACAGTTGCTGATGATGTCAAAAACCTTGCAAATTTTGCATCAGTGATTCTTGATTCTTGAGTTGATTTTCGAAGTATGACTTTCATATTTAATGTCATCTGGGACCACTGTAGAAATTTGGTTCATATCCAAATATTATATTGCGAGCATTTGCGATTTTAACTTTTTCGCCATTGGGATTTTCAGTCGTCGCCCAATTCAAATATTTGCAATTTAAGCGCATTGCATTTTTTTTCGAGATTTTAATTATTGTACCGATTGGATAACGGATGCAACAGGACCAATTTTTTTCTCCTCGTAAAATCCTAAAGTGAATGGAAATCAGTGTATTTTTATGCTTACGTCGAACTCAGGAGTCCTACGTATCGGTATGATCCTTATGTTGTAAATACATCTCCTAGGGCCGTACAATTCTGGAAAATGTGACTTTTTACTTCTGTCAGTTCGATTTTCAGAGTTAATCTCGATTGTCTCCATGGTGCGAGATTTTCACTTATTTGACTAGAAGGAGGGTGTTCAGAAACTTTTAGTATCAAACCCGGTATATCTGTAGTTGAAGTCATATTTGCTCTGGGAGTTAGTTCCTCGATGAAGGCTTCCCCACAATGCACTCCACCGTCTTCAGTCAGTCGCTTGGACCCTGAACTAGTTGTTACCTCGTATCAATTTTATGTATATCATTTCCTCGGTATTAAAGTCTGCATTGTGAGCAATAAATGAGGAGGGAGGAAAAGTGAGCGTGGTAAAAAGTGGAAATGGATGAAGGTAAGAGAAGTGGAAAGGGGACTCAATGGCACGCCCTCGAAGAAATAAATTTACACGATAAAAGCACAAAGATAGGTTCTATAATTATTTAAATTACCCTTTCTGACCTCTTCTACTTAAAACTCTTGCAACGCTACCCAGCAAAAAAATACCCATTCAACCAAGCATTCCTCCCCCACCCTTCCTTCTTCCGACTGAAATCCCTCAACCTCTCAAGCATTGCAATTCAATTTCTGCTGCATAGTGGATGTCCTTGGTTTCAACACATTTCAGCGCATTCTTCCCAACCTCCTCCTCCTCCTTGCAACAAGCAAGCAACCTCTCTTTCTTTCCATGCCACCCGCACCTAATACCCAAATCATAGGAGCAGATCTTCAGATGAGTTTCAAGAAAGAATGATTTGCTTTAAATGTTCCTAGTTACTAAGATCAATTTTGCATCTTAGTTTACGCGATGGGATGGGTCATGTTCGTAGTACACATTCCATGAAGTCATTTTACGCAGCGACCAATCACAACGCGGGGATGGCGCTTGTTGGGGTCGAATTCCAGAAAACCTCTGTCAGTCGTGGATAGTGATGATCGATTGCGTTTTATTTTTAAAAAGCACGCTTGGGAACGCATTGAATAAGTCTAAATCTTGAATCGTTCATTGCAAATATGTCTAAGGCCTATGAAGGCGTAAGTAAAAGGCACGGTGTGAACGAAATACATTAAAATGATTCTTTTAAAGAGAAATGAGGCATTTCATTTCTTATTTATTTTAAATGTCAAACCCTTAAGGCATTCGTTCATTACATGCAATAAGGTGAATGTCACTATTCCCTTTCTGGCAAAATCGACTTAAGAAGGCCACCATTTCTTCAGAAGTCGTGTGAAGTTTTTCGCGCGATTGAAAGAGATAGTAATTGTAATGGAGATATGTACGCATTACTATGGGTGCATGAACTAAAATTTTAAGCGCACTAGTTTTCAGAGTTGGTAGAGTGGACCTCGAGGATTATCGAACTGCTTATAGTTAAATGGAGTATCATATAAGTAGGAATCAAATTAGTTTAAAAAGCTATCTCAATTTTTAATTTCCTTGTACAATTTTGTACAAGTCGTACCGTTAATTTTCGAATAAACGTCGTGGAAGAGCTAGTATGGCTTAAACTCAAGTAAATGATGTTCTTACCTCAGCTGCAGAAAAATAAATACAAACTGCAAACACCACTGCTATCCTCCCGAATGACGCCATTTTCACCCTGCAAGCAAAGGAGAACATGAATTAGTTTAATGGAATAAAATCACCTTTCTTTCTCGTATGAATTAATTACTATTTTACTGGAAGCAAACCATATGATTAGCAGCTGAGAATAGTCATTGAAAAAAGAAGTGTCACAAATGAATATTTATTACTTATATACATTAAGCTGAAATAAATACGTTATGCGCTACCTCATGCAACGTGAAGGATTTTTTGCTAGTAAATTTTGAGAAAATTGGAACAATTTTGTTGCGTTATAATAATGAACGCAAAATATTAATTAGAAGTGGAGTAGGTAGCAATATCGGTACACAATAAAATTTTAATTTACTAAGAGTAATAGGAAAATATCTTCGACTGATATGATTAAAAACTAAAAGTTAAGTTAGGAGAAATGAGAAATCAATTGGAAGAATGAGCATGGTAAGAGATAAATAAACCCGGGCAATACGGCAGTCGCTGGCTATTTCAGTGATTGGAGACAACTGTGGCTGCGCTGGGGAATGTCTCTTTTGGTGGACACATCTATAGCGATATGCTATTATATCATGCGAGCAACTTAATTCAATTATACGGTCCTTACCCTTGGGTCGCTCCCAACCCACAAGAAAAATAAATATTACAAAAATTAAAAATTCCCTTGATTTGTATTTTAATAATAGTTTTCTTACGGTAACAAAAGAAGAATTATAAGTCGAACGGAATCGATTTATTAGTAATTATTTTTAATCATGTGTTATGGATAAGGAAAGGGGTTTGGGGAAACCAAAGTTTGTCCTGGATGAAGGCCAATAATCGAAAAGAATATCCAACCACCCGAAAAATGTAGTAAACATGGTAGCCTATTAGACTGGAGGCACAAATAAGAATAAAAAACACGAAAACAGGGTAAAATATATCGTATATGCTCGTCAGACAAGGTTAATCGAAAAGCATATGTTTATCCATTCAAAAGCAAGTCAAGCAAAGCTTGGGAAAGCAAGGAAAGATTTATGTAACATTGTGTATTTTTCAGTTCTTTGTGAAAATAGCGTGTAGTGAAGAAGGAGATATAAAGAGTCCGGTTTCCTACTAATTCGAATCAATTGGACACATCTACTGCTATGTGATCGGTGGACACATCTATTGGGATATGCCGTTGTATCAATGAGCAGTTTGATTTAATTATCCGGGCCTTACCCGGCGATTCGATAGTCGAAGGCGAATTCGATAAATAAGATGCGGACTGATGAAAAGCTACAGAATTATTTCACTCACAAAATTGTGCAAAGGTGACTCGTGTCGCACTGCCAACATTAGCGTGTCTTCTTCATCATCATCCACGTATTTCCAGGTTTGCGAAAAAAATCCACACTCTCCACCCCCGTCATGCAAACAGAGCAAGAGCATGCGGAGCCCACGATTTGACTCCCCAGGATAGAAAAAACGGGAGGGGAAATAATCGGGGTACTTTCGCGCGTCTGCAAAACAATTACGAGTATTTTACTTTCTCACTGAACGGGACTGCACCGGCTGCGAATAGGTGGTGGTGCTTCGATGGTGCTTTTCACTCTGCCAGTGCAGCGCGCGCGTTCAGTTATAGGTACACAAGTCGTTTAAGCGATATGAAGCTGAAATCGGTCAAAATTGCTTCGCTTACTCTTTGTCCCTCCCCTATGCTGCTTTCTTTGTCGCCCGTCCAGCCCTTTAGGAACCTGTACTTCGATAGGTGATCACTTCTCAGCCGAATGAAATGCCATCCATCCCTGTCACTTTTCTGCCGTAAGCACTTGACAATGGCCACTCGGTGCGAAATTTGCCAGCAACATCTCGTTTCGCCAATTTAGGGATGGGTTACCTTGTAGCCATGCACCTATGGCAGAAGGACAATCGCAATGGGAAGCGTGGGGACAGACCTTAGTCAGAAAAGATAACGAGAGGTCATTCATTACAGAGTACGATATGATGGGCCGTTCATTCAAAACTATCTAGGCATTTGGACTATTCTTACGACGTGAAAACTAAGTAATGACCAAATTAACACGAAAAAATAGTCTACTCCAATTTTGAATAGAAACTGGACCATGTGATTTCCGCAATGGTGCAAACTTTGATTATATATCATTATATACCGACGAAATATATTCCTGAACCTGAGAAAGCCTCGTCACGTTTCGAGATAACCCCGTTTCTACTTTTTAAATTAGTTACATTTCTAAAACGATTGAAAAAACAGTTCTTTCGTGAGGATTTCAATAGCGTCAAAATCTGCATGGATGCAGCAGGCAATGCGGGTCCGATAATCAGAAAAACCGAAAATTTGGACGATCGGAAAAAATGGAATGCTCTTCAAATCAAATTTGGATGCTGGAGCTGTGCAGGGGTGCAACAGATATTTGGTGGTAGTTGGATAAGAAACGAGGAAGCCGCGGTTGCCATCGCGATGTTTGGGGAAAGGCAAACAAGAGCGTAGCCACGTTTGCTTTTCCATCCGTCGAAGGGAAAGCGAAGAGTGGGCTCTCTGCCCCCTTGAGCCTCCCACGGCATTTGCTCCCGAGAACTAAGCGGCCGAGCCGACTTAGGAGCCCCCACTCCCGTCTCCCTTCGGTCCCGCGCCCTTGCGGAGCAAGAAATGGCGGCGAATGGGAAATGGATGCAATGGGAAATGGCAGCCGCGCCTGTGTTCACTCACCACTACTGGATGGAAGACAATACGGGCGTGGTTGTTATTTTGATTCTTTCATTTGACTTAGAAAATTATTCCATAGAAAAACCCGTATGTGCCATTGTTCACTTCTTAGCCATAAAACTAATGTTTTTTCCTAGGTTGGGTTTCGGAATTGTGGGTAACCCATTAATTATTCATTTTTGCGGTGCGATAATATTGTTATTTTAATATATTAGGTACTCAGAAAATTTTCAATATTGTATTACTTTTGGGCCACTAACGGCGACATAGTTGTGTATAGAGGTTTCTGGACTTTTAATGGAAGTCCTAAACATTATTATGTACATCCATAGTCGCCACGCCAACTCGGGATCGTATAACAGCGGGTGCCTGGACACCAGCTTTTATTACGCATTTGCAAGTTATGGTACCTAATGTGTCCTTAATAGGAATTCCTGATTACAAAATAGGTTTTTTCGTCGAAGTTTTTGGATTAAGTACTTAATCTCAATTTTGTTGAGATCGCGAATTGTGCTCAGAACGAATGAGTACTCCTCTCTGCTAATGTTTGAATATATTTTTCTTATTTATTCTAAATCGTGAAAATTTCAAATTTGATTTACCGATATAGTGAAAGACCCTAATAATTCTCTTAAAGTCACAGATAAGCACGAATACCCTTTACCTTTTTATTCGTAGTATGTTTACTATAAATATCATCTTACAAGAAGTAACCTCTAATTAATTGTCGAGCAGACATGCTAACATTGATTCCATTTCTACCTTGAGGGAAACGACTTCTAAATGTATTTGTCGTATATTTTTATATGCAATTTAACTGTATGGTTCCACTGAAAGCGATTTGATACTTTTTCATAATCTCGCTTCTCAACAATAATAGGCCCATGATTATATTCGTTCGCTCATCGTTATATACTCATTGTACACTATTATTCGTAAATATGTTCCATTGCCTTTTTTTTAATCGGCGGCCTCTAACGAGTTGTCCTTTAATTATAATCCTAATGAAATGCTTTTAACCAGAATACTTATAAGCTGACACGGCTATCTTTAATATAAAGATTACGTGAACTCGAATTTTCATTTTTTCAAATATCACTGCTGCTTTAAAAATGAAGCAGATTGTCTTTTTTTCATTCTATCTATTTTGCCCGTAAAATATTTATTCCGGAATTATTACATTATCATATTGGGAGTAAAAAGACAAAAGATAAATGCATTTCTAGCCGCACGTAGCGTCTCTTCTTTGTCATATTTCAATATCAGTCACTACATCAAACTGTAGCTGGTAAATTAAACTAATAGCCTCATAACGAGCACGTAAAGTTCCTGCCATAAAAACCAATATTTTATGTGTGTAATTTTGTGATCCACTCCTTTTTTTCATCTGGTCCTATATGGCGCACACTGAAGGTTTCTCGTCCCCCATACTCGCATTGATTTCAGGTAGAAGGCATGCCTTCATTGAGATAGTAATTTAATTAAAATGTTTTCCGGTGAATTTTATGAGAGGAGGTTAGGATAAACGGCGGATTCCATGAGACACGAGTCACAGAGGCAAGATGTTCCGCAGTGGGTGTTTTCGTCACTCGCTGGGCACTTCCCTCCTCTCACGCGGAGTCCATAGCATTTCAACCTCCTCGCATAAAACTCAGAATTAATGCGCGTTTTTGAAAGTAAGACTTATTTTTTAAACCCAAAAACAACCCAAATATTGATAACGTTTAAAAAAACATCGTGCGTCAGACAGAACGAAAGAAAAAAATGCTTTATTAAATATACCAGGAGTTCATAAATCTAAATAGATGCGAGTATGTAATTCTGTGCAGTCAATGGACGGATTGGGTTATATGGCGTTGAAATTTCCGTGGTTTCGAGTGAATCCTTTTCTTAGAAACAATCGCGGAAAATTATTGGCGACGTCCGCCTCGATTTACATTCTCTTGTCCGTTCTTTTTCCGCTGTGATAATTTTCAAATGTTGGCAACGAAAATATTTCGTGAAAGAAATATGCAAAGGAGCACAATCCGAATGACCCTCGTGTGGTTTACGCAACGTATCAAGACGACGTAAGAGTTTAGAAGCCTGAGGATACGTGAACGAGAGTTTGTCTTGGTTGGTGTAGCACATTTAGTTTTTTTATTGTAAAATTATAAAAAAGAGGGCATATTATAAAATGCTTGGCCAGATCATGGAGCTTTGGAAGCGGATGCTGGAAGAGAAAATTATTAAGTTTTTATTCAAGTGAATCGGTGGTTATCAACGACGGCATCCATTACCTTGATTTTCCTGTACTTAACAGTTGGCAAAAGAACATTCGTTCATGGCCAATATCGCGCGGAAAATCGTAAACTTGAGGTTTAGTGAATTTTTTTATTATGAGTAAATACGGTTACATATTATTAGAAAATATTGTTACGTTGAACAATTGTTTTAGGTTTTACTCTGAGGAAAGTTTCCATATCAAAATGAACGGTGAGTTTCCAATTTTCCGCATCCCAATTCATTAGAAACGAGCAGTGATTTCAACTGAACATGGCTAAGTACAGTTATCTGTTGAAACCACAGCTCGTGCCTAATGAATAGTTGTGTGGAAAATAACCAAGTCGTAGGCCATTTTATGAATGTTTTTCTCTCTCGTTTCACCTGAAGCTTTGCCATGAAGCAGTGGACTTGGCTTGACTGATAGTGCTAATATCAGCGGAAGTGGGCTTTATTGTTCACGATTTCACATATCAGTGAAACGTAGGAATAGAGTGGTTAGCAAGAATCGGATTATAGACAGGAGTGCAATCTCCCGTTCCACTTAACGAGTGCCATCGTGGACATCAGATTCTGGACATTGCCTCGTTCGGCTTCATCGTTCGTAATAATTCAAATGCTGTTTGGGTTGTTTGTCGACTTACTATCCCGCCTCCCCCCCCCTCCTCTCTCTCGTTTTCTTCCTTCAGTGCCTCCAGAAACCTTATAAGCTGTTCAGCAGGTTATTGGCTCTGAATTTCCCTATTCACTTCGGAGCGCGTCTCTCGCCGATAACCGTTACTGCCCACCGACCAATACGAAATATCACACGGTGGAGATAAAAGGTGAAACTTAGAAATGGAAAGTGAATAAAGTCCAAATGAAAGGCTTTCGCAGATTGGTTCGCAATATATTTTGTGAAGCAGAACCTAAGATGTAGAAAAATATTTTGTGCCCATTGACAAAAATAATTGGATACATTGGTGAAATGCGTTTTTTTACTTCTTAGTTAAAATTAAAATGTCTTCTTTGTTTTAAAAATAATTAAATCCACGCGCATTTCACGATCACAATATACGTGTACATTCGATGCGATATATATATATTAGTATATAAAAAGCCTTAGCATCTCCCGTCGTTAATACTATGTGTTCGAAAATGAATAATTATTGTATAAATAACAAAACTTTGCACTAGCTAGCTCTAGGTGAACAGCCTCTGTGCACGAGATACGCTCTCCTCCTCCAGATAGAAAGACATCCCCACTCTCTTTGGCAACCGACGATGGCATCTTTTCGAAAATTGGACCGTGAAATACATGTATCGCTATATGTAAATACATGTAGGCTAATGATTGGAATTAGAAATTTTTTCTGCGGATAGTTGTTTTACTTTAAACAGAATTGTTTTGCTCGTGTTACTATTACTTACAGTTATTACTACAGTAATAACTATACAGTTACTAACATAATGTTACTATTACTTACATTTTATATTGTATATTTATATTTTTAATGTAATATATTGTAAATTTTCAATCACACATTACTTATTTAGATTCTATTATTATTATTACATTCTATTACTAATGTGCAGGCAAAACAATTTTCCTCGGTTTTCTAGCTTTTTCAACACCTCCATAATATTTTTCAAATTTAATTTTTCAAGCGTTTATATTATTTGTGACAATTTTTTAGCGCAAATTTTGACATCTTCTTTGTCTATACGAGTATTTTACCGTTTTCCTATGACGATGACGCCTTGAGTTTTTATCTCAAAGTTATCTTTGACCAGTGTTGTCGAATAATAATGCGCCATACCTATAGCTGTTTGCATAATATTCATTCTTTCCTACTGCATCCATCTATATGTTAATTCACTCGCATCAATGCAGGTAGCAGTACACTCAGTCACATCGCTTCATTGCTATGGCGACGGGCCGAATGAAAGAGGAAACCAAATTGTTTCGTGCTTCGAATGAGTGTAACATTAATCTAACTAGTTGATCGTTTTATTTACCCGATTTAAGAAACAGGAGATTTATGTGCATGCATAATGTCCATAAGCATTGTTATCGTGCGCGCAGTTGAAGCCTCCAAGGACTTTTGCGTCGTTCGGTTGGGCACCGTCCGAATCGCAATGACCTTGAACTTGCACCCGGTGCTTTTAGTTTCGTTGGGCGTTGGACTAGGCAGGCAGTCATTCCTCTCGTCATCCCTCTGCGCTGTTCCGTCCGTTTTTCTTTCGAACTCGCAATAACTTCCCCCAAACCAGGGACCGCGACGGTTACTCCCAGCGAGGCCAAGAGC
>LYUA01002497.1:340116-350996 GCA_002093875.1 Calopteryx splendens
CTCCTTTCCGATGAAGCCCCGCCCGCACTCCCTCCTGCTATGCATCAACGGGGCTGGAAAAATGATCGCCCCGCAATGGAATATAAACCTGCCGTTTGGAGCTGCGAGGCAGTGGCGCGACCCAAATCTGACATAATAGGCCTCTTTTATAGTTTTGGCGTCGGAATTTAATGCCCATATCGCCCGTGTCGTCAAAAGCCTCGTTTATTAGATCTCCACGGACAAACATCTCTCGCGCATCCGGAATCGCTTCAAAGTGACGACGCCCCTCGTTCACGATCCGAAAAGACGACCCGTTCCCATGGCAACGCCATAATAAACGCCGTCCCCGCATCGGGCCTCTCCCGATCGCCTGGATGCGCGCGATGTGTGTGGGGGGGAGGGGGGAGATAGGCCTCTCCTCCTCCGCCCCCTCCGCCCCCAGCCCCCCCTCTCTCGATTCGAACTCCTCCCTCTTTTTAATCGCCAGTGTGTGTGGGTGAGGCCGAGAGAGTGGGTTGGGACATTTCGCCAACTTTCTTGACGCCTTCTTCCTCTCCGTCTCCCACGGGCGGCCTGCCTGCCGCTGTGGGAGCCCTCTCTTTGCTGGTGGTGGCCCAGCGCGTTTCCCAGGGGGGAGGGGGGGCGGCGTGAGCTTCTTTAGCGTCCCCGGGCGACACTTTATTGCCCAACGTCGATCTCCCATTTTCACCCCACTCCGCCCAGCACTAACAACCCCTCCCGTGCGGCGTCGCCATAGCGAGAGCGTTGCTAATTAATTTCTTTCCTCCCATCCGCCGCTTCTTCGTCTTTTACGGGGCCAAACTTTTATGTGGTCCCTTAAAAAGTTTCCTCCCGTAAATAAGGTCGTGCTGAGCGGTTTCTCTCTCTCTTCATGCGGGTAATTGATGATTAATTGTCGCTGTAGCGGCTGAGAATTAATGACACATTTCTGCGAATTGAACTTAATGCCGTGTGCTAATTCTAATCCTTCTTATGATGAGGATATAGGAGAATATCCGGGTGCAATGGGTTCTTGTAATGAGGAACATTGTGCCTTTGAAGGTTTTCTTTAACCTATACATTACATCTCTATAGCTTTAATTCTGCGTAGCTACAAAATGTTATTAAGTTCTCTGAGACTACTGTTACACAAATGAACTTAGCTGTGTGAGGTGGTTATCTATGATAAAATCAGTACAGATATCATTTTTCGATAAAGCTTTAACAATTTTCTAATTAGTCACTATTAAGACTCATGTAAAAGAGGGTCTGAGATTAGCAGTGTTAGGTGAGAGGCAGTGAAACGGTGTCATGTTCAAACAAAAATAAGGCACACACACTGTAATGCACCCGTTTAAAGTATCCTGTTCACGAATGATTTTTTCTATGTTAAGCTTCGGAACGAATCGTGGTTAAAAATTTTTTTTTAATTATAATGGAAAATTACTGAAATTTTATTTAATTTTAATTTTAAGAAAAGAATGACTCCTGTATTTCTCGAAAATAAGTCCTATTCAATGCAGTGTAGTGCTGCGTGCCTAAGGATGCGATGCTTCATAAATCTCTATTCTGCTGTAGGTATCATATGTTTCCATGAGGAGTGGAAGTAGATGAAAATGGAATATTGAAATTAATGAAAACATTTCCCGAAAAGACTGAGCCGATATCGCCAATGAATATTTAGCGCATGGGGAAGAAGCATTCTTGGGAGAGGAGCGAGTTAATGGGAGCTAATATAGGCATTCGTTTCGAAGGGATGCGGCCCGCGGTGGGTGGCGGAATGCATGTTTCTGAGTGACTGTGAATCACGATTCTCAAATGTTAAAGCGGAAAGTGCTAATGCGGTCTTCATTCCTAATTTCCTGCTGTACAAACACAATATTACCGACTCTTCAATGGAATACTAATATGCATGGTCTAGTCTAATCGAAATCTTAAATAGGAGGAAGTGGTGAGGAGTTTCGATTGAACAACTGACAGGGTGGAGAGGGATCGGGATTCAGGGCTTCGTCAAACCAATCTTCTTATATTTTACTCCCTATATATCTAGAGCTATGGACCATTATTGAAATACACAATATGTGTCGTTTTTGTAACATTCCGAAAATTCGGCTTTGTAGATTGTCTTTCGCATCGTATTCTCTTTTATTCGTGGTTGTATATAAACGGGCACTTCTTGAAATCTTCAAGCAGGTGATTACCAACCTATAAAGGTTTTTATAGGAGCTTAGCGATGGAAACGATTGCATGCAGATAGCAGTTATTTCTTTAGTGCTACTAAAATTTGACTGCTTCAAAGGCTCGTAATCGTTTATTACAAATGAATATTGTCATTTTAGAGTAATTTTACAGAAATTAGGTTGGAATTGAAACTTAATGTACGCGAAAAATGCAACGATTCCTGCACCAATCACGACGAACACTGCACCTATACCGGAACCAATACCTGCACCACCCAATGGTTCTGAATTATGTTTTAAGTTATATTAGGAATTAGAATCAAACTTAAATAAATTACATTTTGGGGAAATAGAAATATGAACCCACACACCTAAAATAGACTGGATCAAAGGAATTAGGTAGTACTTAGCGGGAAGGCAATAACCACAGTGTGCGCTGCAATGACATTTGGAATTCGGAGAGAACGGGATAATGCGCAGCGAGGAATTTTATGGAATCCAATATGGATGCAGAAACAGCGGAACTGCAATGACTTGGATTTGAAATAAATCCAATCCATGGACTTCGATAAACCGATCTGATTATTTTTTTTTGCGTCAACCCAATCACCCATTTGCGTAATAGAGATAATACGTCACCTTTATTAGCCAGTCAGGGTCAGGTGTGACCAGCCAATTATTGGAGGCATCCATCCCCATGTGCGCAGGATTACAGTATTCTTCGATTGACCGATTTCCCTCTTTCCTACGCGGCAAACAAGTTGTCCACATCACGTGACTTCGAGGGGATTTCCGTAGCTCAAGAAAAAAAGATATTTAATGCGTTAATTATTCGAAGACCGAGATAAATTAAGTAAGTTAAAATACTTGTTTACCAACGTTATTTTTAGGGAGTTTAGGCGGGGTAAGCGAGAATGAACCACGTGTTTGGGGAAACTGGGTGCCTTGAATGCACTGGGAAGGGTGTGTGACCATGTCATACTTCATGATAGACGCCATGGTTTATTAACGTATGCAAGAGCATGTTGAGAAGCAAAAAGTAGAAAAAAGTAGTTCAGCAGAATAATTAAGTTTTCCAGCAAAATAAGGTGATGTCCTTAATTTAATTCCACGTTTTCCAGTCTCCCGGTGTCTTGTGAGCTCCAATCAACCCCTTAAGATCACCGGAAGAATAACTATCATCCTTATTAATCACCAGAACACTGCAATTTTCCACCAATTGAGGTATTTATTAGTGGATGTTGTAATACCAAATAGTGGATATTTTCAAATTAAGTGGATCATTAATATTCCGATTTCAATTTGTTCCTCCTTCCAAGTAAACTACTATTTCGGCCCATGTACAGTTAGATGAGCCGAATTTCAAGTAACAAATAATATTGAAACCAGTTTAATTAATATTGTGCAACTAATGTTAACATAGTTGATCATCCCAAAGCTGTCATGTTTCTCCATCTTGCTTCTCAAAGACCTCATTAATAATTAATTAAATTGGCAAGGGAGATGCCATCTAGCGAGTGGTAGGATTACTAGGCGAAGGTAGAGAATTAGCTGGATAGAGAAATTTAGCACACATATTACTGAGAGATTTTTTAAATAGCTTTTTGTAGTATTCTTATCGTTTTTCATGTTTTTATTTAATTTATGTCACTTATTAAAATATTTAATTTTCATATCTTTTTGGTGTTGTTAGTGCATTAACATTATATTAATGTTCAAATTCAATTTTTGATTCTCTAAATGTAGATCGCGTGTATTCTATAATAATTTTAGGAAACAAGAGGTAATTATTATTTTTGTAGGCTAGAGCCATTGATTTTTTTTGGTAGGTTAGAGATTTTCAGTAGTGTTATCTAGTTAATAGGTGTATTGTAGGAATTCTTTGTTTAGCCAAACTAAACATCCAAAAGCTTGAATTAGGTTATTGGTTGGGATTTGATAGTTATAGGCACATAATACTTTTTGCCCTGCTACTTTTTCTCACTGTGTTCTTTTGGTTGATTATGGTAGCTATTTCATTGTTTTGGTTTAAAATTTCAACGCGGAAAAACAATTCCATTCGGAATATTTATGCTCGGCAGTGACACATTCAAAAGCCAGCAATAACCCGAGAGAAGGTTTATCCCATTTCCAAAGGTTCTGGTTACAAACATGTGGGTGTGGTGGGAAAGTTTCGTGAGAAGGAACACCAACATTATTTTATTACTGTTGATCTGTTCTATTACCAAAAGAAGCCGATTATTGTTGCGGGGGTATTTCTTGAAATGGTTGTAGGTATTCTAATATCATTTTCCATTATTCTTCGTGAAAGTTACAGGGGAAATTATAGCAACGAGACTATGGTTATGAGGTCACTTATAAAACTTAGCTAGGTTTATCATTTACAAGTGTATATTTTTCACTTGCAAAAATATTTTCAGCAACTTTGGAGTATAGGTATTGCTAAAATTTTAAAATATTTATTGCAATGCCCATCGACCGTAGTTTTCCATTAGGTAAAGCATTGTGCTTCTAACGATTACGGTTGACGGCTCTGGGCACCCTCAGCTTCACCCAAGCTGTGTGATTTTCCGGGTACCAGATCTTCCCGGGAACCGCTGGTGGCAAGGAGAAAGGAACAGGCCCCCCTTATTACACTGATGTGTTAATTTCACATTCCGTTGGGCTTGGTACTGGGTGAGCTCTACCCTCAACTTTCAAAATAAGCTTCGTATTGATTACTGGGATTACTAAAATGGCCATAAAAAGCGAAATAATGAAAAATATGACCTAATACATGATGTTTTCCAAATTTTAAGTTGGCGATCTTATTACTACTTGTATATCTATAGATTCACATTAGCAAATTTAAATTCCATTAATGAAGGGTTTTTCCTTATTCCATTATAATACGATATTCACACTGCAACTTGCACTATGCCTGAAGTGAATCCAGGAGGATAATAAGTTTTTGATCAACGGCAATTAGCAAAGGGCCTCAGTGAGAAATATATTTGGAGGAAGTAGGGTCCTTGGACTATTGGGGGTCTTTTCAGATGAAGTGACGGTTGTTGTTTTTAGCCAGAGTCATGTCACCAAATAGCAAAGGGATAGATGTTTGGTACATCATCCCTTTATAGACGAGAGCTGAAAGCGTTTATTGATCATGTTGCTGTTAGAGTCATGGAAACAGTTATGGAGTTCATTTTCAAGACGCTTGGCCCGACTGAAAAGTGCGAGTGCAAACAAGATGGCAGGAAAATGCTATGGTATTTCCCGGCAAGTTTATTTTTGAAATCTTGTACATATCGTAAGCAAGCTTAAAGAAATATTGTTTTGATAATATTACGAGAGGGCTTTAACTTCTACAATAAGTAATCAAGTGGTAATATGCCTGCCAATGTACTAACTGGTAACTCGATCAATTTGCCTTAGCGTAGTTTTACCTTACCAATCACCATATTGCTCTAGTACTTAACGGTAGAAATTTTGTTCTGATCAGTAATCTGTTCCTACTTGTTTGTCCAGAGACCTCTTTAACTAGGTGATATTCTATTTTAATTATTAAAAATGATCTATTACTAAAAAATTAAACCTTATTGCTCTTACAATTATTTTCGCCTGATGAAAATGGTACATAATAAGATTTTGAATAAACTCCCATTACCTTTATTGGAAATTCAATGGACTGCCATTTTAAAGACAAATTTTCAATATTCTTATAATTGAAGCTCTAATTTTCAAAGAACGAGTTTCTACTACAGAAATGGTGAATTGGGTGACCACATGTATGATACCGGTGATGTCGTCATTCATCATCATTCATGGCCATTGACGCTCAAGTTGGGATTTGGCCGCACCAAAATGCTTTCTCCTTCTAACCTATTTCTCACCTGCTTTTCGCCTGTCCCCTAGCCGAGTCCCAATGCCAGTAACCACATAGTATTTGCCACATAGTTCTTTATCTCCCTTTTTGTAATTGGCGACTAACGTGACTCCTGGGCACTATACTTTCCATTTTCTCGAACACTAGGGAGTGTATTTTTTTGTCACTATTCTTCCCCCTCTCCTCAGCAGTTTAGGTACAGGTGTGCTATTCCGCCATCCCCAGGTTTACCTAATCACCTATTCCTCAAGGTTTCAATTGCCTTTTTTCTCCCTCATCTTTTGCGGATTCCCCAACAAGTGGTTCATCATTTTGGGGGTTATTCATCTTGAATAATTGTCTCACAGTTCAGCAGTATGGAGAGGTCTTCCTTCCATCGCTCTATAGCTCGACCCCTTGATTTCAGGATCCTTCCTTCCTTAGTCTGTACGCCGTACGTGTTTGGAGTATTGCCCTTTTCGAAATATCGTACGCTGCGGTAAATATCATTCGAGTTTTTGGCCATTTTATCACTTTCAGCTCTTTCTAACAAGTTGTTTTTACGTATTTTCTCTTTTTCTGTACCTCTCTCTGTCTTGACTAGACTTGCTGTTTTGCCAAATCCTTTTCTTATTGCCCTCGAGCGTATGTTCCCACTCATCATCAAACCAGGCCTTCTTTCTGTTTTCAACATGTGTTTTCAACATGTTTTCAACATACTTCAGTTGATGGTCACTTGTGGAACCTTCTCGAAAGTAGTCCATTCCTAATCCTAATCTTTTACTTCTTCCTCCTTGTCCGAGACATTGACCAGTAATAAAAAACCTATTCCCACTGATATATCAGTGGGAATACATTGTGTAGATTGAAATTCCTTGTATTGATGAACTTTGTGTCTGTGTAATGTGCTTTTATGTTCAATCTAATATTATAATTTAGAGGAGAGGAAAATTATTATTATTATTATTCAATTGATTATTAAATTCAGTTTACACTTCACGGTACTCAAGTGTGAGTTGTTAGCAAGTTAACACACCACAGACCAGATAAAAACAGAAAGTACTTGATATTTTTTAAATTTTTTTCTTTAGTAAATTAACATCATCTTACAACGTCTGATACAGAAGAATGGTAGCAAACGTCCTGGCATAAAATATATACGTAAGCTTTCCCTCATTATATAATACTACTCATCATCTTGGACACTTGGTGCTGATTGGAAATGCTGCATTCCTCCTGCCCTATAATTGAAACATTTATTGGTAAACCATGCCTGTATAACCTAAGGGTGGGATTTCGGCATTCCCTCAACCTGAAGTCTTTTGAGGAGGGTGGCCTTCCTTCCTCTCCTTGTTTTGTATGGCAAAATCCTTTGGCATTCTCTAAGAATAATTTATTCTAGGCACCTTTTTATGCTTTGACATTGGCTCCTCATATCATTATTAGAAGATAATTCCTTTAAATCCTTCCTTTAAGATAATTCCTTTAAGTCCTATCTGGTAACATGACATTGAATTGGATTCCATTAAAACAAACATTATAGCATCGTGTTTCGGGAAAATAGCATAACATATGGAGTACTTATATTTTCTTGAATTACGTACTTTTCAAGTATAATTCATGTCCTTCACTGTCACCTCCACTTCTTTGTCATCCTGGAACACCCAAAAATTTGCAGTGGTTCCTGGTTTAAGCCACTGGTTTGAAGTACCAGCGATTTAATAATAATAAATGATTCGTCACTCAGCCCTCGAATTCCGACTAACGTAGACCTCCATTGTGAAACACTCTCCTTCGCGTGTAATGTAGTGGTTGGTTTTAAGAGTGTGCCGACAGCAAGGGTCATTTGCACTGCAATATCAAATCTTAATTGTAATAATATTGCATTACAATTACCTGGATATTAGCACAACGACCTATGAACTTAAAAACATAAACATAGGCCTATATTATTTAAAAGTTTTCTCTTTTAAAAATGAATTAACGCTGATAAGAAAATCATGGTCGTCTCCTAAGATGGTGTGCAAATATCCTCCGATGCCCAGCCTGCCACACCCCCCGACACTCCCCGACACTCTGGACCCTCGCACTACTCGCGCGATGGGATGGCGAGGCGGGGGGCACTCATCACAGAGCACAGGTTGGATGCTCTCTCCCGTGAGGAGATGCGGCGAGGGGGGGGGAGGGGGGATCAGTGCTCTATGCTCGTGCAGTGCGACGGAGACCTCCTTCCTTCCCTCCGACGTTGATGGGTCCCAACCCGAGACACGACCCGTTTCACTCAGCGTCTCAGTCAATTAGTTATCGACGGTCCGCCGGAATTCCACCCACCGCTTCAAGGATACGTTTCGAAGGAACGAAGTCGTCGAATGTAGTCCTCAGCAGCAGCTACCAGAGAATCGATCTCGCAAAGCCTCCTCCTCCTCCTTCGTCCGCCTTCCCCACCCGGAAATTCATCATGCGTGCCCAGGAACCCATTGGAACTATGTCTTGACCTCGCTCTTTGAAAGGAAAAAGAGCGAGCCTGGACCAGGGGGTGCAAGGGGGAGAGGTTGATTTTTATTGCGCTCATGGAGTCGGAGCAGGTGCGAGGGGAAAGGGCCGGCCCATTCGAAGGGCCTGCTGATTGCATTGCAAGGGGCACCGCTCTGTGTCGGCATCACTCATCTTCGCTTTCACGACACCGTGGCGAGATGGCGTCACTGCACTGGGAGGGGGGCACATGAAGGGGCTCGGGGGCTGACGAGCCAATGGGAAAGGAATGGATTTCGCTGGTGTTCAGAATTAGTTGTTTGGCCTTGTTGAGAAACAAGATCTGTAGGTCTGGCTTTTGTAGATTCCATGGTGGATATTTGGATTATCCAACGGAGTGTACGTCGGGAAAAGTAAAATTAGCATCTCGGATAAAATCGATAAAAGGAATACACAAAGGTCTAATCGCTCTTATTAGCCTCTTAAAAAGTTTGAGTTAAAAATAACATTGAAACATAAATGTTCCTCTATGGATAAAATAATGCACACATAATTTGCTCACTAGCACCTTTATCAAATCAACCCGAAGGCCAGTTCACACACAATACCTTTCAGATCTCTACCCTCACCTATCAAACCAACCCGAACTCTCAGTATCGCTCAGATCTTTACCCTCACCTATGGTATGTATGATGGCGAGAGTGACTGTGAAAATAGTCCTCGAATTAGAATTTGATGCATTTTTAGTGCAACATACTTGTGAAGCACAAGATTTATTTTGTCAGCAATGACTTCGGGGATTTTGTGGGTCGATTCTTCCCTACTAGAGCAAAAAGTGATTTTTTTATAATTTTAGAGTTTTTAGGAGGCATAAATCTAAAAAGCAACCAAATAATGAAAATCAGAACAGTATTCGTCAGAAAAGGAGCGATTTAATTATTCAAGAATGCATAGTAGCATGCAGTTAAATCTCGATTGACCATTTTTCGAGATGCGGATTAACCTCTATGCCCCTGGACACCTGGTCCTAGATTCTTTTCCTGGCTACGCCAGTGTTGCCAGCACCACTAGATGGTGGGGTCAAGGTGGGGTGGGGTGCTTTCTCTAGAGAATGCAACGGTATAAGTCATTATATTAGCAGTGTTAAGTAGTCCCACCAAAACTTTTTATTTCCACTTCCACTACTTAGGATTCTACCAATGTTACCGTCATCAGGACGAAACATAAGTGGTGGAAGGGCAACATGGAACAATTCTTGGTGGTACTGCCCTTTTATTATTCTTCGGTGTTAAGAAGTTCCTCATTGTCAAGCCTGAATTGGCATCTTTCTTTAAGGGCGAGTTTATTCTGAAATGACCATTCACGCCGGAGAACTTGATTTCATGTGACCCCACGAGACAACGACGCGACCTTTCCTCTTCTCCATTGCCGGGGACCTCATCTGGATTAATGGCCAATTCTCCGCGTATCGTTATTTTCAAATTGCACTGCATAAAAACTTGTACATATGTTGTGTAACGCTGTTAGTAAAGAAAAGCTGTCAGAGAATTTGCCATTCGTCCAGATGGTGTCTCCGGCATTTGAGAAGAGAAAACTTTGGTGCTTTAACAAGGAGCCCTTAAGACCAACCCGTTTCTTGAGTTTCTCGCTGTCTGAATTCGTGTGCTGAGGGTGAATCACAGTTTCATAATATCGCCAAATTTACTTTGTGCCCCATTACTCTATTTAGGAATTTTACTTTATTTATTACTATCCAAAAATAGAAAACTTTTCTTGTAATTTTATCTTTTCTTTGTACTCTAATTATGCTCTCATCGTTTTATTTTTAATTTTATGAATAATTTTTCTAATAAAATTTTAATAATCGACCCAAAGCATATGTAATGCTTTAGTTTGCATATTGGGTTATACCTTAAGATGTTCTGTTATTTATTTTTAATTATCTGTTATCAGATGAATATAATAATGAATCTGTTCATGCTTTATAAATGAACTGCGAGTAGGAATGTGTGGATAATATCATAGAGTAAAGACCCTACTACCTACCCTACCCTACCCTAGGGTCTTTACTCTATGATAATATCTTTGTTCCTCAGGCCCATTTGTAAGGTGTAGAGGCTGCACTACTCTAGTGCCAATGATTAACATGTGCATTAGTATCATCACGTTATAATAATGTTTACACGTTAATATGAAAACTTTTAAGAAATTATTCCGAGGCCAGATGATGGAATAATTTATATTCCGAAAAGTTGACGAGGAATACTTGAATTTTACTTTTTGAGCTTACCTCAAGAGATTATTATTATTGTGGTAATCTATTGGTTAAGGCAGGTTTCTGATGAACAGACTCCTAAAGAAACCCTTTCTTCATTTCTGCATACTTCCTGCTTCCCTTCATT
>LYUA01002500.1:65780-76437 GCA_002093875.1 Calopteryx splendens
CTCCCCTCCCTCTCACCCTCCTCCCTCTCACCCTCCTCCCTCCCCCTCTCCCCAATCCACACACGCTCGCACACAAACTCTTTCCCCCTCCTTGGGAGGGGTGTCAGGTGCCCGGAGGGGACCCCGCACGACCCTCTCCTCACGACCCTCCCCCCAGGCGACCCTTTCCGCTTCCTCTCACGCGCGCGTGCCGTGTGCTAGGCTCACGCAAAGCGCATCGCAGCATATATACTACGTACATATATCCTTCCCCAGCGCAGGACGGCCGGGACCAGCGCCGACAAGAATATAAACAAAAGGAACAAAGGATTAAAAAAGGGGGGGTTTGCGTAGCAGTAGCTAGGGGGGGAGTTGGTCCACCCCCAGCTCACGACCCCCAAACCCCTCTCCCTAGATGGGGAGAGGGATCCCACAAACACCCTGCGGGAGACTACGGTTGGCTTGGGCGAGTAGTCAGAGGAGTACCTACCATTTGAGCACAAGCATTTAAACGATACAAATTTTAGATACGTGGAAAATTTTAATTGCACCCTCTTTACAATTATGTGCGCGTTTAGAATGAAATTAAGTCATGGGGAAAGATTTTTTTATTCGACGGAAATGTATACAAGTTAAAATTGATATATTTTACCTATATGACGACGTTTGGTTTATTAATCGAAGTGGATCAAAGAGCTTAAAAAGAAAATATGATAATTTCTTAATTTACTACTGAGTTATACGTGGTATTCTCTCAAAACCTAATAATAATTTCCTTTGAATTTTTTTGTGACCTATTCTGTGTTTGATCGTTAATTGTTGGTGGGAAAAATTGATTCTTCTGTCGATTTGCTCGACGGGCGATTTCCCATTACTACTGAGGTTTCGTCGAAGAATATAATGTGATGCTAAATTTTCGTTGGAGGCAGGATTTGTGCACGATGTTTACTTTTTCTGCAGCGTGTTCAAGTAATCTCCATAGCATTAAATGCTTTATCCGTGACACCTGAGGTTTCAATGGCATGTTTTTAGGAATCGGAGCCCTGGGTGGACAGTAGCGTGAATATGCGCTTAGGATAAATGCATTTTGTGACGATTTCTTCGTTCATAACGTGATAAAAATGGGCCAATTCCCATTTTTGCGTCATGCGGAATCGCGACTCTTAGAGGGGTCTATTTAACTTTAGGCAACCGGATCAAGTACATAATTCGATTTCGCCGATCGGGTAGCTAACTGAGCATATGAGTGTTGTAATCTAGTATCCCAATCGATAGCCCTCAATTGATTCAATTTCTAACGTGCCCTCTAAGCTGCTTTCTTCGCTGAAAGTTGTTGGGAAGAACACCATTGGCTATTTTGGAGCTTGGAACAAAAAATGCGAGAAGGAAGTGAAAACGGTAAAACATTGTTTGATATGATTCAAACTTTGTAATGTGGTACCTCCCTTTGAATTCATTTTGAATGCACTTAAATGAAGAAGACCTTTTACATAGTTATAATAATGTCTAATGGAAATACTGTTGTTTATTTAGCGAGTTCGAAAACATCTTTTGGGAGTTGGTCATCTAAAAAAAACAAAATCGCAGGTTAAATTCGTAAATGGAAGGTTCCCTTAAAATGAAGCAACACAAATAAGTCATAAAAGTTGTAAACTTGGTCACTACTGGAAGGTAATCCCAAAATAAAGGTCGATATTATTATTATCTTGACAACGAAGTTGACAATGATTAACCGTAATTTCTATTTTAATAGTGGAATATTAATAATCTTATCCTTCAAGAATACTACAGTGGATCGTGTGTCTCAGTTTACCCCAAGGGATACCTTTGGGTAAACTGAGTTCCTCTCTTGTGATACAATGATTTTCTTTGGCGTTTTATTAAAAAAACATGTTATAAGTTGATTGTGTACTAAACGAGAACATAGGAAAATCTAAACTATGGCAGTACTAACTCGTAAATATGGCAATATGATAAAAAATTTTTGTTAATGTTTTTACATTTAGTAGAATATTATGAACTTAAAGAGCTAATTTTTAATTTCCCCATATTTATCAATATAACCACTTCCATCATAATAATGTGTTGTGAAAACCATGGAGTTGTTATTCTGTTTCTTTTAAGTTTAAATATCTACAGTTTTATAATTTGTAGGCTTTCATACTTCACCAACTACACACTAAATGCCTACTTAAAAAGCGTGGTAATTCAGTGTTAAACGATTGGCATTTGCGTGTGCGGGTCGACCGATTCCGCTGAAAGTGTTACATCATAGCAAGTGGTTCCGGGGGTCGAATAATAGACCCGCAATCGAAACAATAGATAGAAAATTACATAATAGGAATTTTAGATAAACATTTTGATGGTAACCGAATGGAAAACCTAGATCCGTTTGGTTCATTAGCTACTCAGTAATCACCCGGATTTCTTTGATCATTTAACTCATCATCAAGACTCGAACAATGGAGATGAAATAAGTTAGATAAAACAGCTAAATCACGTTAATGTTAAATGTGCACTTAGTCCCCTTACTCAACTCTCATTGTGGGTTGAAGGAAAATGTTTAAATGTAAATGATAAAATAAAGGAGAAAGTTTACCAACAGGGTTATGTACTAAAGAATTTAAGGAAATATTTATGTGGCGAAAAATCTGGGGAGTGGATAGCAATTAGAAGCTGGAGCTGGAGACCAATTAGAAGCACGTTGTGCATTTCTTAGTTATATTTAGATATGTCGAATTTCAAGGAATTGGTCTCTCGAAAGTAGATCTCGAAAACCTGTTTATTTGAACTAGAATGATGTTTCTTCACAGACACTAGTAGCAGCCCATTTAGCTGAAATAATCGGTAAAAATCTGAAAATCAGTTATTAATTACGACAGGGCCTCACATGATCTCAGGAACCTCTCCACAAGCTACTCTATAGTGTGGTAGACTTGCGGCGGGTGAACAAATAGTTTCCTCTAAAAAATTTTAACACTCGAAAAGACTGTAGTCGTTTTAAACGCTGCGTAATTGACACCGATATGGATAATGTTGGTAAATAAAGTGGTTTTGAAAGATTAGAAAACTTATTTATTCTAATATTTTTTTCAGTTCACGTATTTATTTGTGTGAAAATAAAGAACATACTTGAGACTAATTTTCAAGTGCTGGTACTGTGCACCCTCTTTTCAACGAGTAAAAAACTTCAAGGGGCTTCTACTTTGACTACGCACACCTTTAAGTAAAATAGTTTAAATTTTGTTCGTTAAATAGAATTTCATCCAATTCAATCGCAAAAATCTTACCATTATTTTCATGAGTAGCAAATTTGATAACTTAATGATTTAACAGGTAGTTTTATCTATTAATTTGCAAATATTTAAACAGAAATATTTATTAAAACCACATAAGAAACCATTTTTACATAAATATTTGCAGATAATCTCATGTCAAATCCATGCAGTTGGAACTAATATGTATCTCATAGTGATGGCCTATATCAATAGACATAAATAGAACACGGTGCATCAATATTGATGCACCTAATGTTACAATGGCCTTAATGATCTGAAACTGCTGCATTATACATGATTTTTTTTATTTAATTTTAATAAATGGGATATAAGGATTCTTTACTTATTTTTTTTCCTGGAAAATGATCATTTAGTTGGAACGTGCAATGATGTGTTTAGGTAAGCAACTACTGGGAATTGATGCAAAATCTTTTTTGGGCAGTGGAGAAAGAGCTGCATCAGTTTAAAAACTTGATAATTAATCTAAATAGAATTAAATCGTAAATATTAAGAGTCTCTGGAGAGGAAAAAATTATTTCATTTGCGTCGTTTTCACTATTTACCAACCTTCTTAGTGGTGTTCTGTTGGAAAAGTTTTAGTGATAACTAGACATGAGAAGATTAGAATTTATAAGGTGCTTTGAATGGTGATTTAGTTTTTTCCAGGATGAAACATTCGGATTGGCTTCCTAATAATATTTTTATCTGAAATTATCTCTCAATAAGGTAGAGATTACTAATCTTTGTTTCATAAAGCGTCCCTTTGGAAACATAAATACGGTTTACTGGTATACCCAGAAAGAAATATAAACTCTGTATGTCGATCTAATTATTGGAATCTTAGTGTCGGAGTTCCATTTCAGAATAGTTAAATAGATGGAATATATTGGCCTAGTTTGATATCTATTTTCAAAAGGGATATTTGCAAATGTAATTTAGCGAAAACCAAATTAAGTTTTACTTCTACTTTTAATCCTAAATACTACCAGAGAGGACCCACACAACTTATTAATCTGACACTATTACTCCATGAGTATCGGATAGTAATCGGAATGCTACTGGGTTATCTCATCAAAAGATTTTCGTTGCACGAACTAATATCAGTGTGTCATGGGTATCCATAGGAAATTTCTTTAAGGACAAACAGAAGACGAATCCATCTAGTTTAATTTACACGCAACCCTGCAAGCCGCCGTAAGAGGTGGTTCAGGAGGAAATCTACTCTCGACTACCTTTTTAATGTCATCACATTTCGATAAAACTTCTCTTTTTTAAATACAGAAGATGATCCCTAAATCTACTAGGGTTCCTGATATGTATTTGGAATTCATATGCTTACATTTGAGTTTCCATTGTTTTCTATTGTTTGCACTACAGTCAATTACTAAGACTTCCCGTTTATAATTCTTCGGCTGCTGTGTTCGGGCAAGCCATTTGTGGTTTTGCCTTTCACACTTTCCCATTTGCCCCACACATTCTCTCAACGTGAAGTCGAATGTCTCTAAACACCCACGATTGAATAATGATCGTTGAAAATATAATAAGGGGGCACTGTTAACATGTTGAAGACACTTTTAATCTTGATTAACTGTTGGTTAACCGGGATTGATCGGTGCCAATAGAATTCACATTTTTTCGTGAAAGTTCGTCATCAACGTCATTCCCGACGCAACTCTATAAATCCTCGCGCGAGATCCCTTAATTCTCTTCCCCCTCCTCCCATCGCCTTCAACTGCCTCCCCACCAGAGATTTCCTCTTCAAAGCCCTCCATTTCCGCCGCTCCGGCACATCCCCCGCTCCCACCACCCTCACTCCATTACCGCCCCCCATTCACCCTGGGCTCACTAAATCCCACCCCTCCTCCTCCACCGACCAACCCCTTCCCTTCCCGAACTCATTACTCTCTCCCGAACCTCAGCCGACCCACTGCCATTGCGAGGGACCCCACGCTCCCTCAGCCCTTTCTCGCCTCTCCTTAACTCCTCCTCTCCCCCGCAAAACCCTTTGCATCCCATCCTCCTCCCACGCCCCCCCCCATCGTCAAACACGGGGCTCCGCTCCCCGGTGGTGGTGTGCGCTCTGGGCTTCCGGGGGAGGAAAGCGTGTGGGTCTCGTGGGCAACGAGGTGGTTCCCTTCCTCGGTCCCCGGGCGTCGGTTTTCGAGGTGTAAAGGCACTTATTTGCACGCCGAAGAGGAGCGTGGTCGGGGGGTTAGAGAAACGTTCCTCCACATCGTGTGGGTTTGCATCTGAAGGTGGGATTCTCTCGTTATCCTTGGAAGATACTATCACCTCGTGAGTGCCTTCGATGGATATTGGTTCGAATTGGGACAGCACTTATACTTCGGAGGTTAGACGAAAAAATGTATTTCTTTTTAGTCGCATGAGTTGGTCTCTGATATGCTGGTGGTTATTTACAGTAATCAAGATTATGGATGTGATTATGACCCGTAGCGGTGCAATGCAGTTTGTGTTCTAACATCAGTGCCAAATTTTTCGCCATATCATTAATTTTTAATACCGTAGTGTGCGAAAGGCTAAAGGAAATACTTTACAGCAGTATGAGCAAGCGTTCAATGCTTACATATTTCACGTAATGAGAAGAACTAATCCCGAGGAAATGGCCTCATTGTCAGACGTCACTCAGTGGAAATTCATCATTATTTAACAATAGTTCACTTGGTAATTTCAAGAAAAAAACTTTGCTTGACCATGAATTCGTCGCTGTGTGATATCATCAGATGTCATGTCACCTGATTAGATTATGTTGCACGTTGACAAAATCATGGTAGTGAGTTTTAAATGTCACATCAGAAGTGCATCTTCCACACCTAACCCCTAGGTATTGTAACTGAAGTTAATTTCTTTCAATAAAGTCATGCATCAATGACTTTTTTTCGTTAGAGAACTGTAACACTTTTTCGATTTGGAAGGAATCCGGTTTCAATTCTTCACTGGACCTTAAATCACTTTTTGTCGTTCCCACAATTGAAACAAAATGCTGCTCGTTGATTTTGCAATTAATTTTGGTGCCGATTCCTCAGGTGAGCTCTTTCAAGGAAATCAGAATGGGGGAGTAGGTAACCAAGAGACACATCCAAGGTTCCAATTTACTTGGTAACGCTTTCTTTGAAAGTATATTTCACATAAAAATTGAAAATAATTGTTAACATGAGCGGCCGGGTTTTGTGATATATTACCGGATTTGTAGTGAACTAACCGTGCTCTGGGGTCTTATTCAAAGATTTTTTCTCATCCCCATACTAAATAAAAGGCATAAAATGGTAATTTTATTCAAGTTGTGACGAAAAATGCACAATTACGAGTAATATGTTATTCTTTCGAATAAGTGTTTACTGGTGATATAAACAGACAACTAAGTGTTCAGGATACGTAAAAAAACTTGCTAGGTTGACCGAGAATAGCTGCGACTCTGTTATCATTGCCAGAATAATTGGTTTGCCCTTTGTATTTTTTTTTGGTTTATGAACTTTCCTACGACTTTACTGAAATCTGAAAAGAAAAAAGTTCACTCCGGGATGAGATACTGAGTGCAAAATATGAAAATTCGTCGAGAAATATGTGAAATAGATTTCGCCCAAACTATTTGCCAGGTGGATTAGGGAGCCGGAAAGCGATTTCCGTCAATCTCCATGGAAGGACGGGGATGAAGTCTTGCAGCGTGAAAAGCCACTGGCGGAAGCCTTCTCCCTCCCTCCCTCCCTCTCCCTTATCGTCCTCCCTCCCTCTCCCTTATCTCCCTCCCTCCCACTCCACACCGGGTTTTCCTTCCTTCGCCATCCCACTTCCCCTCACCAAATTCCATTCTGCGTTTGACGCTGCATTCCGAGACGCGTCGACGGAAATGATGTGAAGTTGTAGAAGGGCTGGCTCGGCAATGGATGTATTTCCCCCTCACTCCTATTTGCCTGGCTTCCGCCCGTTGCCCCCAGTAGTCGCGAGGGCTCCTTTGAAGCGAGATTCACGCCGATAAGGGAAGCGGTGGGTCGAGAGTGACATACTGTCGTGAAATGGCCTTGAATTCGTCGAATGGCTTCCCTTTGTCCCCACACCCGTCATTCGCAAGCATCTCTGCTCCCCTACATTGCTTTGGGACTTCCTTGAATCCCACCTCCTAACAAATTGGTTTCATTTCTCCAAAGTAATCTGGAAACATGAGTGTGGTAAGTATTTATCCCATATTTACATTCAGAGGTGAATATTGCCAGCTCATTAACGGGTTGTGGATTTAAATCAGCTGTTCCGGTGTAGATATTTTTTTATTTAAACGAATACGTCCATTAATTTGTTGAGCTATATGGCATTAATTGCGCAACATAGAGCCACGCAAAAATTAAAAATGGTACTTCCCTTCGTTTTTTTATGATTAGCTCGTCTAGTCTCAAAGTTTTAACCAATTCATTCTTGAGATTACTTGATAAAACTTTTACTGCAATGGAATTTGTGGATGTCATTGGGATCGATATACTGTTTCTGCGGGTACCCTATCTTTATCAATGCAACGAGAGTATTCCAGTTGTGTATGTCTTCGGCAGTAAGACTCAATACTGAACAGCAAAGCCTTCAATGGATTAATATCTAGCGTGCACTGCTTTCGTCAACGATACCGTATATTTACTGAGATCTAAAGATATTCTCTTTCCGAGCTCCTCATTTTTGAAATAGATGAGTGTATGTACCTTGGGACACATCATTGGAAACTAAATAGACATGAATTTGGCACAGCCATGCGCTCTAATTTAAAGTGTGTTGAGGGATAAATGAGGGGAGACAATAACAAGAGGGCTTTTTATCATGGGCGAGAGTGTTTCCTCAGACCAACTTAGTTTTTTTTCTATTCATTCCTAATTGAGCTGCCTTGCTTTTATCACGTGTTGTGTTTAGAATTAGAAAGCAGTGGAACACCGGGTTATGTGAAGGACGGCAATAATGGATTTAAAATTCTAAAATGAGAACTGGCAGATTGGTGGCACTTGATTGATGCTTGGTTGCTAATCTCATCCTCATCCATGCACTTCGTGGTTGAGTCAAACACGCAATATTCCACTATTTTACATTTATTCAACCTTTAAAGTTGTATATTAATCTTACTGTTACTTTAGCTCTATATTCATATATTTATATGTGAATATTCATAATTATAATAGTTATAATTAATTAGCAGTTATATATCATTAGCACACGAAATCCACCATCTATGCATGGGCGTGACAATGGGCAGAGGAACGAGGGAGTTACGGCATTCTTAAAATTAATCCTTTTGATTCTCGTAACCTTGATTTAGTGGCGAATCTCAATTTTCCAGGAAAAAAAAACGGAGTCAATGCTGGAGTCAATTTATTATGCCTGGTTCATCTAATGTAACTATAATGTTAACGAGGCTCGCAATGGATCCGCCTTCTGTACCAAATGGAAACTTGTCTTGCCTTCTGGGGTCGTAACTGGAGAGGAATTATAAGTTATTTCTCTGATACTTTCACTGCAGTAATTTTCCTGCGATGCAAACATTTGACATATTAAGTCTATTTAGTTTATTATGTATTTTTATTAGTTTTAAATAACCTTCCTCCAATGATTCCCTAACATTTTCCATGTATATTCCAAAAGTGGCTTACTAAGAAGAATTAATGCCAAATTTTGAAGTTTTTAATACATTTTCGTTCAAAAATTTCTATTTTCATGAATTAATGGGCAAGGGTGATGCGTAATCATTTAAGGTTAGCATACAATCTGTGAAAGATAGATGTAGGAGAACCTCCGAATTGCCTCACCTCTCCCGTGCCGCTGAATTTAATATAAACAGGTTTTGTAGTTTAAGTATTTTTCCTTTTTCTTTGAATTCTTAAGTTTATAACTACGGTATTTGCTGAAATCCAGTAGTATACAAAATATTTTACTGCACTAGGCCAGGAGGGGATACTCAGGGTCATTATACAGGGTTACCTGAATGATTATAAACTTATGGTCACTTAATGAAAACATTCCGGATTGACGAATGCATATGCTATCCTTGCTTCACATGCTAATAATGTGAGGGAAATTATTTGCTTAGCATATTATTTTTAATATTAAATTAGTTAGTCATGAGCAAAATGCAAGATTAAGTTCCGCGAGTGAGGAGTTATAATCGCTGATTTATTCGTGCTCTACCAATGAACCAGTGGTCATGGTCAACATATTTGGATTACATTTACACCGTTCGTTTCGAAACTGGATTCCTTTTTTCCCTGGAATAACGAGTTTACAATATTGAATCTCCTCCATTGACATCCGAAATTGGAATTAAAATTTAACGTCACGCGAGGCTTACACGTTCCGAGAGCAATTAAATGTCTCAGTGACCATTAATCCCTTTTAAATGCATACCTATCTACCTTTTGATTAAAACTTTTGCATGCCCAATGTCTCAGTCTTAGAAAATAACTGCTGCATTGAAAAATATAGACTCATTAGAGTTATTTTTGCCTCAAATATTAGTTTGGTTTAAAATGTCTCCTGATTCATCGTTTTTTTTACATGACTTACCCAGGCATTTGAGCTTCTTATAATGTGGAGCAGGGTGACGCATCGGGGTACCCTCAGCTTCTTCCAAGATGTGTACCATTTTTCGGGTTATAACTCAATCATGGGAAATCTCATGTGGTACAGGGAAAGGGACTGGCCACCATACCCTGATGTGTGTATTTCACATGCTATTGGGCTTAGTAGTGGGTGAGAATTACCCTCACCTACAAAACCGACCTTCGGGTGCATTACTGTGATTTATTATGTGAAAAATTGCGCTTAGTTCTGCAGAGGAAATATGTAAAGTACAACTTAGGATTAGTACTGACGTAAATACTTCATTTGATAAGATGAAATCACTACGTTTATTAACCAAATCACGAGTGAATGAATATTCAATAGAAATCAAACTTACATTTATACTCGCTCTCTTTCTATCTCCGTCGTTTTATTCCCTTTTCATTCGTTTCACCACTTGTTCACTTTCCATCTTTCTATTTCTCTCATGTGGTCATACTTATGCCTATATCCTTCTGTTCTTTAATACATCTACTTTATTGTGTCTCTTGCTCTATAATATAGACTATCAACCTCTTATATGCTATATGCACCTATAATTCATAGCTAAGCGTTTCATTTAAAACATGTATTTAATATTTAACAGTTTTTGGGTAAGGGAAAGGGAGTAAAAGATTAGGCATGTTGGATGGAACGATGGGATCTAAAAAGACTTACAATTCATGAAGTATCATTTTTAGTAATTGGCGAATAGTAACTACTCGTTACTTTGATACTCGTTACTCACACGGATCTGAAGAAACGACTACTCATTCTCAGATTTACTCGTTACTCCTACGATTTCGGTACTTGGGTAA
>LYUA01002502.1:33952-45428 GCA_002093875.1 Calopteryx splendens
GTGAAAAATAAAGTTATATGTGAAAATCGAAAAGTTAATTTCTCATCAAACTTTCCCAATATTCTATCGCTCACTTTATGTCTCTCTCTGTCGCTCTATATTTATGTATGATATATATAAGCAGGGTTATTACATGTAAAAGGCTATAAGGTACCAGAATAATTGATGTTAAACGAAAATTCCCGGAACGCTGGTTTTCTTTCACTGCAGACACCGAAAGCAATTAAAATTTTAATTGTTTTAAAATTCAATTTTATCATAAACATGAATTGGACAATCATTGATGCTGAAGATAATAGAGGATAAAAAGTGAATCATACAGTATTGCTGTTAATTAATATTACTTACCTTTAAAATATGGTATAAATTGAAAATTGGTTCTTTGTTTAGCAAATTTTCGGAGTTTTGCAATCTATTTTTAGCCTTTCAGATCTTCAGGTGAAACAATCAACCTAATAGGTTTCTAGAAGTGCAAAGATTACTTTTTATCACCGCAGAAAAGAACATAAATTTTTCAGAAAGAGATAAAAGAGAATCGGGTCAGTTTTTTCCTTTCACTGCCGTCCTAAAAATACTTGAACATGACGATCGTCAACCTATAAGGCCATGTGCAGACTGCCGTTAGTATGACTCTGCAGGAAGAGTTTCGTTCGTCATCTGCTTAAATATTCAATTCATTACATGGGCAGTGAGCAGAAGGGAGGACGTTTGGGCGGGTGGGTTTTTGAGCGAGGGATGAGTGGGGTGTAGGCAGGGGATGGCAATTTTTTTTTTGGATGCACCCGCTTTCAAGCGCGTGCTTCTGTCCCTCAACCCCTCCCGAATGTCATGGAAACGTCGGCCCGTAGGATGAGGAAATTCGGAATTTCCCAGAGAGTGTGTTCCGCTCAGAGTTCGTGCCGCTTTTGTTTATTTTTCCGTTATTTTCATGAGTGGCAGCCATCGTGACTTTTTATTTCCCGGGACTGAGAGCGCGGAGTTCCGAAAACCATTCTCGGGTGCATTAGTCGAAAAGTGGTAGCCCGTAATAAATATTCCGCTGGGAAACTGCGACGATACGGATATGCCGACGGGAATGAGAGGGAGGTAATGAAAAATAACGGCCGATATTTTCGGGCCACTGGATTGACCGAGCGGATGCCGAAGCACGTCGATGCGCACTTGCAAGGGACTGAGGTTTGTTTTGCAATCATGATTTAATGCCACCCCCGTCTCTCCCTTCCATTCCCCCTCTATCCATAACTCCGTCTCCTGTTCCCTCTTCCGGGCACCACCACCCTTCACGTCTAAAAAAAATGATATTCTCTCTCGGACGCCGCAAGTATTTTATCAACTCTGTGATTGGCGAGGGAAACGGCCCACCAGGTAGCTACCGAAAAAAGCCAACAGCAGACGAAACTTAAAAATATATGACGAGCCATAAACGTATTGATTCTCCCACTCTAATCCTTTATTAATACGGTACAGAGTGTCAACAGTTCGGCCCGACGATTTCAATTCCGAAAAGAATCTCTCCGCGGAATGTACTCTCAGGAAGTACGAAGAGCTTGGCTTTTACCAATTTTGTGAAAACTCACAATTTACGTCAAAGTCAAAATAAAGCTCCCGTATTCTATTTCAGTAATCAATATTCCGATGAATACTTCCTTTAACTATCTAGGTAGTAATCACTGAATACAAATAAAATATCACTAAACAACCTCATATACACATATAGTAATTCAATTCTGACATGGTAAAGCAAAATTTCAACGACATTTCAGATCAACGCACTATTGATTTATCAATTAGTATGTGACTTATATTTATAAATGTATTATGTATATATATATTTTTTTTTTCATAAATAGGTCTTCGTAATCGGAATCGCTATTCACCTGCATTTACAATAAATTTGAATACGGAGGATTAATTCCAAGGGACACAGATCCCAGCTCTTCCTCTGAACTTCAATAACTATTTTGGAAGCTCCTTGAGTGAAATAACTACCAAATATTTGGCAATCGTAGACCGGTGGGAAACGTAGGGTAGGAAATACGCGACGTGATGCATTTAGATGAGAAAATTTGGTGAATTTAGTAGCATTTGGCTTATGACACAGTCGAGAAATATTATCAGAATGTGTAGAGCCTAAAATGAAAAATAGCTGGCATCGGTGAATAGCGTAAAACATAGCGCGATTTATTATTCCCTTTTCGAGTGTAAGAAAAAATGCAAAAAGCTTTTAAAAAGCTTTTAGAATGATATAAATAGGATTGATTCCCTTTGTGCAAGAGAAGTAATCAATAAGGCTGGAGACAGTCATATCGGAATCTAAAGTCAGTCAGGGTGTATTACATACATGAAAAATATAGGCCATGTATTTCCATCAGCTTCATACAGATAGATTTAGAAAATCGATTGCACAACTTGATTTTGAAAATCTTCATTGATTTCATTAATTTAACTCGAGTTTTCTCTAATTAAGTAATTTACGTTTTCCTTCATTTTTTTGACTGAATCGAAAAAAAGGAGTTTTTTAAACATTACCTGGAAATTGAATCTAGCAAGAATGAAGTATGTGGACTGACAGAGAAAGATCCACCTATAATTGCGAAAAACATAAATTTGGTAGACATTATTTTAAAAGGGATCAATCAAATTGTCGCAAAAATTCTACGGTTCTATTTTTTCTAATTCTATGTTTTCCATTTTCCTATTGGAATTATCACTCATTTATTTTCTTTCAGATGCATTGAAGATTTTCCTCCAACATTTCAATCGATTTTTTTCCACACCCCCTCCATTCACGGGAGTTCAAATGCTCAGCTGGAATAAATCAGTAAGGATACGGGATGGTCGTAGCTTGTTTGCCTGTCCGAAAGCCTCACTGGAAAGAGAAGAGACCAAGAACACATTTCCTAGACTCACGCCGTACCCCTCCTCATTCCCCATCTTCTCCTCGGCTACACATCCATCTTCAAGAGCTCCGTTACACCATGCGTGGGCGTGGACACTTCGGAGGCCCTTAGAACACTTGCGAACGGTCGCAGTTTTCCCGTCCGCATCGGAACCCACTGCCTCCACCGTCGTTTCTCCTTGGCGGCCTTCAAGCGTTAATTCCCATTTTTTTTCGGGGGAAATGAAAAAAAAAGGTCATCGGAGGTAAAAAATGGGAAATCGGGAACGACAGGGAAAGGGTGTTTCTTGTGTGCCATTGGCAGTTTGATGGGCTTCACGCTATCACTTGCGGGGTCGCTGGCTGCGGGATCCCACTCGTTCGCCTCCCGTTTGGCTCCTTAGGGAACGGGTTGACGAATGTTTTATGGCTAGCATGCATACTTGCATACTTTGTTTCCCTCGTCAGACTCGAAGAGAGATAGGGGGGACATCACAACATTGATAAGTCCGTAAGGAAATTCCAGAAAAGAAAATAGAATCGAACAAAGTTCCCCATTTCTCCCTCACTTTATCCTCTTCTTATTTCGGATAAGGTTCCCGGGGATAATTTCAAACTCCACTCCTTCCGTTTCCTTCTATCTCACCCCGAAAAATCTTGTCGGCTGCCCATGCCTTTTTTACTGCGCTGTTCTATACTTTCTTGCTAAGTGGTGGAGCCGGGTCCAATTTATTAAAATTTTCTGCGGGATTAAAGAGAGGGCGGGAGGAAATGTGAACGCGGAGCAAAATCGAATTTGGAGGCAAAATCCAATAAAATATAGTCTCTCATCCAAAGAGTTATATCCGAACCAATTTCCAAAGGATTTTAGGGTGAGTGTGTGTGTGTATGTGTGAGCGCGTCTGTTTTTAGAGGCAAGGAAAGTGGTTTCATATTCTTTGTCAAAGAGACGTCAAGCTATATATTGCTAGTTGGAAAGTGTTTGTGAGAGAATCGATCGATGAAATTTCGGTGGGAATTCAATTAAACGGACGCCTCTGCACGACTTCCTCATGAAAAGAGCCCTGTCAACGGCGGTGTGATTCCAATCCATCATCAGCACTCCCTTTATTTATTGCAATTTGCCTACTTTGCGGCAAAATAATGCTGACTCGGAAGCTTCGATCGGCACGAAATTGGAAGCAGCAATTAGATGAAATTTGCGCGTAGTGTTCATTCAAGTCTATGATTTTAAAGTAGCAAAATATGGAATCACAGTATGATGAGAGTAAAAACTTTCTTAGTGTACCAACCTATTTATCGATTTACTCGTATCGTAATTATCGTTAACGTGATAGGACATTAGCACGATAATAACTGTTATCTTTGTCCATTATTTTTAAGTTTTTCCTTTCCGCATTGGTTTTCTATTCTTTCTTTCTTTTCAAAAAGTCATTACATTCCCATCCTTCAAAATGGGTCCATTTTAAATACCTAAGAGATTTAAAAAAATATACACCTAGCGTCGTTGTTCTACGACAGATATTCCATTAACATTAATGATAATCCAAATGATAGGGGTGCATTTCGAGATTTTCAAAACGCAATTGCAAAATGCAAGTTCACTTAATGCCTTATGTTTCAAATACCATAAATACCCTTTATAAACGAACAAGTTTGTGTATGAACTATTGAAAAAATATCTACCGGGTGACAATCCTAAATTGATAATTATTCTTCATTCGTCTTTCATTTGGCGACAGGCGACATGGCAAGCTTCAAAGCAGATTTAGAAAACACTGATAAACCACTTCTCTCTCGTCTAGCGTAGCCATGGTAAGAAATCTATAGCTACCAAAGATAACGAAACAATATCTAAATCTAATACATACCTAACATAGAATAAAGTCATCACGTTACCTAATAATATTGAACTAAAAGAATTATAAGGTTTACAGAGTAGGGAACAAGGAACAAGCTAGAACTGTTCGACCTTGTTTCTTTCTAACAGTTATTTTGTTTGAAATGGGAGACATGATGAAGTTAAAGTTAAAAATGATTATTCCTCGTCACAGTTTATCTTAAATTTTACAACGGATTTGAGACCAATATGGTAGTTTTTATCCGTTTAGCACATGAAACCAACCTCACTTTATGAGATACACAGTTTAGAGTCACCAAAGATATTGGAATGGTCGACGTTCATAAAATTGTTTAAAGTTAAAACCATAGCGGAAGACCTTAAAATTCCCTTATTTTGGAAATATTATCGTCCTGCAGTTTTAAAAATTGAAGTCAATCATGAGTTGGAAACTTATGTGCAACTTCAATTCAAAAGTAGGCATAATTCAAGATTGGACCAACATTAAATGTCCCGGCTGATGCTTATCACCATGGAAGAGAGATTGAAATCTGAAAAGAGAATTTTGCAGATATTATGCTTCATAATGCGTCTGTCCCCCAAGCAGTGTGTTTAATTCGCGACTGAGAACAGAAGATCCCTAACAATTTAACGGATGCATCGGAAAGTCTTAGGGGCTGCATTTCCCGGGGAAAGGGATCAAAACCGAACCGGTTTTGAGGAGGTTACGTCGGGGAATGAAATTGTTGTCACGAGAGGAAACGATTTCAAAGGCCAGGTGCTGGTCAGGGTTAGGAAAATGTTAGCGAGGATACGACAAGGTGGTCAGCCTGTCAGATAAATAATAAAATGCAGCTATTGGAGCCGAAAGTAATTATTCACGAATAATAGAGCAAAAGGTGTTTATGAAATATGTAATTCAGAGTGACATTAGAGATCAAACTGGACCAAATGCCACTTATTAGAAATTAAAATTAATTTAAACCGTATATTTTAGCATACATCATGCTAATTAAATAAATCATTTACAACTAAGTGGATTCCTGAATGGAATGTATATGGTTGGTAGAACGCAAAAGCAAAATTGAGCTAACTTCACGCTTGCGTTACAGCACATGCACGTACGAGATGATGTTCCCGCGTAGTGTTCTTTTAAATTTATTTTATAATTAAATTAATTTAATCTCTCGTAGTACATTGGAAACAGTCTGCATGTAGCGGTACAGATTAGGACAAGGAACCATTTTAAGTGCGGATTATAGAAACCCAGGTCTACGAAGAGAAATGCCATTTCAATATATTATTATTTTGTTTCAAAACATCGATAACTTTTAAGTGCATCGATAAGCATCATACTCTTGATATATTATTTGCAATCTGATACAATTTAAGAATAGTTATTTATTATTTATTTTATAAATTTATTACTTAACTGCTAGTTAAAGCATTCCAAAAGTATATTAGATAAAAGGGTGAGGTGAATTCAACCAATACGTAGGTAGTGCTTGAGTAGCAGCACACGTTGTAGCCGACATTGCGAGATTTATTTTCATCTTTAAATGCATTATTTAATGCAATCGCTCATACAGAGAAACAAAAATCAACAGACGTTACGTACGCCAATATGTACAGGGGAAATATATAAATGCCTGTAAAAACAGCTTCAGACCCGAGAGCATGGATTAAAAAAGGAGGTTACATTACATTTATAAATTATCATAATTTAATATAGAGTGAGATTCCTTTGTGAATGGAGATCGGAAGACATTAAGTGGTAAAAAATATCAATAAAATAACAAAAATTCAATTAAGACACAAATGAATCATTGCGAACCCTAGGGAATAAATTAAAAATGCTTTTCTTTCCAAAATAATTTCATAAAAATAAAGATTTAACTTAAATATGTAAATATAAAAAACTAATGATTTTGGGAATTATTACTTTTTTAATTTACAAAATTTATTTGAAAACCTGCATTTTTAAAATTTTAATGGGCTCTTTAAAAACCTTTTTGAATTGCCATTTCGAAACAAAAACAGCATTTTCCAGTTCCTCAATCTGCCACCTGGTGTCCTATTTATAGGCGGCTTAACATTGAAGCACTCTTAGAGCAATTCGTTCATTGCCTTAGCAGGTGGTTTATACGCTACGAGCAGCTAGAAAGGAAGAGATGAAGGAAAGGCCGAGCTCTGGAAAAAAAGTGGCCCCAGTGGTGAATTGCTGATGGAAGGTCAAGGCTGAGGACCGACGAGCGAAGAGGTTTACCGGGAATGGCTTGGCAACTGGCGAGGATAAGGGGTGGCGGAGGAGGGAATTGGCGAGGTGCTCGGGTGAAGGCATAAGGTGAGAAGTCTAGTGGTTGGAAGTGATGGGGGTTTTGTGAGGGAGACTCGGGGATCGTCGAGCTGCGGAGGGGATGGAAGGAGGGTTGGAGAAGAGAAGGTGTGTTTCCTTTTGACCCTCGTTAGGTCAAAGGTGGAGGTGAGAAATTGCGCTTTTGAGGAAAGGGCAGTCAGTCAACAACGATGGAATCATTCGTGGGGAGTTACATTATTTAGTAGAGTGGGTGACAATTGATAAAAGAATGGGAGTTATTTATATTAATGGCACGATCATTCTCACTAGGAGACAGACTGTAAAATTCCACGATATCCCACGCTTATTTCTTTAGGGTACAACTGGATTTTACCAAACACTTTACTCGCTTTCCGACCAGTATCCATAATCATGTACTGAACATTAGAATTAAATTAAATATTGTACAATTTGATGTGCTAAATCCCAAAGGCCTAGCGGAAAGAAGTCGGTTATTTTTGGAAAAAGAAGTGTAACGTTAAATTTTATAAATCCTAGTTTTCTCCTGGCAAGATTAGTAAAGGTATGATATTAAGTTACACCTCGTAATGCTACTACTTTCAACATGCCTCCTCAAGTGGAATGCAACAAATTAACGCGAGAATCAAGTCTCAGGGCTTCGTGGCTACAACTCATGATAGCATAATGATAAACTGTCAGTGGTAAATAGGTAAACAAAATTCTCTCCGGTCTCCGAGCACGCAGAGAATGAATGGGGCACATGATCTTTGTTCAAGCTGCGTGAGTGAGTGGTAATACGATAGCGTGAATTATTGTCGAGAAATGTAATATCACACCTGGTCACTAAGGGAATGTATAGAGACTGCCGTGATTCAAGATAATTGGGATGGCGATTACACACTCCCCGCTTATTAAAAGCGTTATACCTCCGTTACCACTGGAACTTCAGCAATGCATGCCAAAAGTAAAATAAAAATTCGTTGCATCGCCAACCGTCAAGAGGTGAAATGAGTTAAGCCGTATTTTTCAATAACAACCTCAGTTGAAAAATATCATGGGAGAATAATGTGGGATGATATTACACCCTCCAGCGCACCATATGAGGTATTGCGAATTTTTTTTAAAATCACATTCATCAAATGTCACTTCTGAATTTATTCTTTCTTGAATATCCAAAGTTAAGCTACTTGGTGGATCTTATTTCATACGGAGATATTTAAAATAGCTGTCACCAATCACGTTGAAATGTATGAATGACGATAGTAATTTTATTTCACTAATCCTTGGTTTAATAAAATATATGAGTGAACTCAAAATACTGTAAAAATAAAGAAGATAATTTCACGTAGCCCGCCTTTGCGCAAAACCTCAGACTTAAGTTTGGAATGGGGGAGAGTGAGAGTATAGATTAGAAATTCCTATTCATTGCACCTATGGGTTTATTATTCTAATTTTGTTGCAAATAAAACACACCATGGTTATAGTTAATGATGTCCTTCCTATAGCTAGTATTCACACCACTCATATGGCGAAGAATTATATGAATGAATTTTTTTACATTAATATTCAACTTCTATGTATTAGCCGTTATACGATGCCAAAACAAGAAATATCTCAAGCTCTTTAAAATTTGTTGCGTTAAATAATCCACGAAGTAAGTTATTCTAACATTGACTATGAAAATTAAACAAAACCACCTAATTAAAAAGTTAAGGAATATATCCATGCATGGAATTTATGTGTTAGTAAAACGTTAAAGAATATATCCATTCATTAGGTTGTCAAAATATTAATCCATTTAGTATCATAATGTATATAAATGCAAACCAATCAATCTAAATATATGAAAATAATAACAATATATCCAATAAACATGTGCTAAACTTGTTCTTAGTTTGCAAAGAAGTAATCATCAATGTCTATGTCATGAAGTTGGCTGAAAAGATTCTCCATGCTCCTGCAGAAAATGTAAAATATTAATTAAAATTTACTCCATAAAAATACAATCACCACAGAAATATATGTTAGTGATCAAATTTGTGTGGTGAGTGCAGAGTGCAATGGTGTCCCAAGACGAGTCAATGTTACAATCCCAGATACCAAATTTTTCGAGATAGGTCCTCCGAGTATAAGGTTCTGCATGCAAAATAATTACATGTAAACCATATCTGTAAGCTCTAAGAGCTATAAAACATACTTGGGTATGGGGAACACATGTGCGCTCAAAAATCACATTTAAGTGGCAATTAATGCATAAGCCAGTCGTTTTCCAGGCATTCAATGGGTTGTTGATTCCAAGGGTAAGATCTAGTCCCTCACACAGAGATCGCACTGGGGGGAGCCTATGTAACGGCGGGTATCAGTGGACACGAGGATCCAGAGAGAAAGGAAATATCGGCCAAATACCTATAGGAAAAGTATTAGGCTATGTTATACCAGTCCATGTTTTTGTATATAAAGGATAGTTCTCGGCTTCATTTTGTTGGAAATGTTCCGCGATGGAATAAATTGATACTTTTACGGTATTTCACACCCTAGTATGTTATCTGACCATGTTTTTAACAAGTTATTGATATTTTCAAGGTCTTGAACCTGATTTTTTTGTCTCAGTTGTTTAGTGGCATTTGCATTTCATATGCTAACACCAATAAATATAAACAATCGCTATTCGTTTTATTATACCATACCTATCTTAATCGCAAATATTTATCGTATTCAATCTTCAATGAAATCTAACCCCGAAATTCAACAAACCTTCACCCATTTTCTGACCCACTCATAACGGTCCAAATTTTCATTCGGTCTTAGCGATTTACGATTTGTCAACTCTTATTAGTCAGTTTGTGGAAATGTTTAGAGTCAAAAGAATTTCCAATAGCCGGTGAAATCTTTCAGAAGCGTTCTGCTCCAAGTTTGAAAAAATTCTTAAGTTATTTTAGTTAATCAGCAGTGGTTTCGCAAAATAAGGTTCCAGGAAGAATTTGTGATTGTATTATTTGAAATTTTATTACTATTAAGAAAACAAGACAATAGAAATTTGTAGATAAGAACAAGAATCACTAATATTTTCTTAAAAATAAAGATTTGCGTGAAAATAAATTTACAGGCGTATGTAGTTGTAAAAGTTATTCACTATGAAAATATTGCACTTTTTTGCATGGCATACTTTCGATTGGCCAATTAAATTTACACGACATATTTCGATTGACAACTTTTTTGTAGTCATTAAGTCTGGTAAATGCTAACGGTTGTTATAATTAAATATTGCACAAGAGAGTATAAGGTAATTTTTAACTCTTACAACTTAACGTTATGAGTACTAAGATAAAGAAAAATTACAATTTTACTGTCCGAATAGAATTTTTTACTAAAGTCTAGAATAGAAGACCAAAATCATGATTCTGAATTTTTCCTCTTCCAATGTACGATACATTTTTAATGTGTAGCCAAAAGTTTTATTCAGAACTATTTCTTTTATATTTTAGTTTTTCCCACCCAAACGTTTTCCTTCTCTCGTGAACATTTCTACATGAACAGGTGTAATTGAAAATCTCCTGCAAATATTACTTCCACTGTAGGTTACGCCATTGCCTCGGATGGAAGAAAGCTGGTTTACCATTTCACAGTTAGCGGTTAAAATTTTGATACCATTATCTAGGTAAATGACTCTCTGATTGCCTAAATTAAACACCATAAAATCCATTTGATACAATAAAAATCGTAGCCACAATTTTTTTTATATTCCAGAGAATACTTTCATAATTGAATTATAAAATATATTGATGCCAAATGGAATGTGTACGAGAATTTTTTAGAGCTAATTGCAATTCAGCCTTATTCGTTACCTATCCGAAAACATTACTTTTAAGCGGAGCCTCACGGGAACTTGGGAAACGAAAAATTAAGAGAAAAAATACGCATCTCAGTCACGAGGAGTGCCATAATGAAGTTTCACTAATATTTAGCAGGAAAAAGCACCTTTTAGATGATATGAACTGCGAGTAAAGCTCGGGAGTGTGACATCGACGTCTTAACTACATGCGAGCGCGAGAATATGCAGAGATTCTAACCTGGAGACAGAGGAAAAGGGAGGGAGAGCAAGTAAGAGAGTGGGAGATGGGAGTGGGTCTCACTGGATGGAAGATGATTTGCAAGGTAAAGGCGAGCAGGCTAATGCAGAGTAATCCACGGTCCCACTCGGATGCACGCGAGCGTGTACATATATTCTCACGGGAGTAGCAGCGAGTTAAAAACGCCGAGATGGTTTCGCGGTCATCGGACCGGGATCGGCAGAGAGTGGCACGGAAGGTAAGGCGGGAGGATAGGGATACGGGGGGGCACGGGGAGAGATGCAGAGCCTGAGATTTCAAGCCTTGGCTAGGAGAAATGAAAGAGGAGAGATGTGGGAGGTGGGGGGGGGGGGGGGGGGGGGGGGGGGGGG